>JAJTUV010001420.1:472500-506475 GCA_021653895.1 Mastomys natalensis | reverse complement strand
CCCCCCCCCCCCCCCCCCCGCACCAAGATCTCCAAGAAGATCTGAGTACAATGATAAAGGACTCCACCTGGATTATACGGTACGTTAATCTCTGGGAAAGACTGCCCCAATATCTTGCCTGTTGCTAGGGTCTGGCCTGAACTCTTTATTGCTTAAGACAAATAAGTTAGTCTCCCAAGTTCTTCCTCCACAGGAAGGCCTTTCAGATTTGCCAGACTGATGCTGCCCTGGGACTTAACGCCCCCAACAAAGCCATTGACTTCAGGATCCTAATAGGGTGGCCATCTAGGTAATAGATAAGTCTCTGCCATTTTAACTGATACATAGGCCATTCAGATTATACTTCCAGCTATAATTTATTCTTCTCAGACCTCTGATAGCATTGATGATGGTTTGGCTAACTGTAGGTTTGTCATCTTGACAGCAGCAGACAACCATCTTCTCCCCCACAAGGCTGCAGTCACCTTATTAGTCCATTTCATATATAAAAACCGAGCCTTGCTTTTTCTAAGTCTACTAGGTCTCTTGTTAGGAAAAGGCAGGCAGGTTTGCCTTGCTCACAGGCTTCATATTAAAAGATAAACAGTTCTCAGATGCATATTTTCACTGTTCCTTTACCTAAAGCTCACTTTACAGTGACTGCCTCCAGTACTCAACCACCTGTGGCTCATGATGAATAACTGGACAGGAGAAAATATAAAATTTATGTAAGGTCTGAAGATATGAAAGCTTAAAGCCTGAAGATCTAAGAAAATATTTGCACACCTAAGAAAGAATTTGAGGGTTTAAGGAGATATTTTAAAGTTGATAAGTGCAAATTATGAAAATTAGAATACATAAAAACTTAAATGATAAAATGATTTGAGATATTTAAAAGAAGAATAAAAGGTGTTTCAGATTCCTTTCCTTCACTATGCTACTGGTTAAACTTTTAAAGACTTCAAAAGTTCAGAGCTTTAACATTAATTAGTGGAATTCTGATAAACTATTAGTCCAACTCTGGTAAAGATTTCCACTGTATGACCCACTATCATAAGCACAAGTTCAATATTTTAATTTCCCTTGATTGTCTTTTAAATATAGACTTAAATGCTTCTCATTATGCTAAATCTATGTACATCCAGTCTTCTGGATAGAAGGAAAATGCCCCTCTTTCATGATTTATACTGAAAATCAAGATCAAATGAGCTTTTGCCCCTTCTGCTCCACAGAAAGCTTCTGTCTTCCCCAAACTTGCCTTAAGGAGCATTGGTACTTTTAATCCAAAACTATTTTCCAAGCATCTACTATGATACAAAGATATGAATATATTGCCTTCTCTACTATATGGATTTCAGCACAGATTACAAGCAATGATAATAATAACATATCTAAAATCTCTCTCTTCTTATAAACTTAAAAGATTCTTTAAGTTTCAGAAAATGACTTGGATCCACCTGGCACAGGTCAAATGAACTCCAGATAAGTCCACCTACCTGTCCCTGAAAACAGAAATTTTTCTCCTGGTCTTGAGATTCCTCACCTTTCCCAGTTACTCTGTCCCTAATCGATATTTGTCTCAGCAGATTCTCATGTGGCTGATTGACAGACTCCATCCAGGGGTCATCTTCAGACTGCAAACTGCTGAGTTCTGGACAACGATTCAAAAGCCCTGGGTTCTGTCTCTGGCATAAACCCAGTGCTGGTGTGGGCCTGTGGTCCCAGCCCTTGGAAAACAGAAGTGGGAGGATCAGAAGTTCAGTTGTCTGTAACTACATAGCAAGTTTGAGGCCATCCTGGACTACATGAGTGTCCTGGTTACTTTTTTCTTTTCTTTTTGGTCAACTTGACACAAGCTAGAGTTATTTGGGAAGAACCTCAGTAGAACAAATGTCTCCATCAGATTGGCCTGTAGGCAAGTCTGTGGACCATTTTCTTGATTAGTGATTGATGTGAGGGGCTGGGCAGTGCCACTCCTAAGCAGGTGGTCCTGAGTAAATAAGAAAGCAGGCTGAGCAAGCCATGGGGAGCAAGTCACTAAGCAGCACCCCTCCGTGGACTGTGCTTCACTCCCTGCCTCCAGTTTCCTGCTTTAGTTCCTGCCTGGATTTTCCTTCATGATGGACTATGATCAGGATGAGTAAGCCAAATAAACTCTTCACCCCCTCCCCCCCAGATTGCTTCTGGTTATGACATTTTATCACAGCAATAGAAATCTAATTAGGACAATGAGACCCTGTCTCAGAAAAATAACAATGATTAATTTCACCTAAAGTATTAAGCAAGACTCTAAATCTTTTTTTAAAGTTATTTTAATGTTTTGTTTATATATATATATATATATATATATATATATATATATATATATATATGGATGGATGAAGTGGGGGCTGTGTGTTCACAAACAGTGTCCAAGGAGGCCAGCAGAGGGCATCAGATGCCCCGGACCTGGAGTTACTGATGCGGGTGCTGAGAACTGAACCCAGGTCCTCTATAAAAGCAGTGCAGTCTCTAAATCGCTGAGCTGTCTCTCTAATCCAGCTTGAATTTTCTTTTGTTTTTAAGATTTATTTAGTTTTATTTTATGAGTATGGGTGTTTTTCTATAGCCCAATATACCTTAAAAAAAAAAGAATGTACTTACAAATCGCATATTGTTCCAACATGTGTATATTTTAAAATTTACACCGATTGTGGCACAGCACATAGTTCTGATTTTTTCCACTCAGATCTGCATTGTTCATTTTAATAAGTTTGTATTTACATAAAAGAAAACTTACCCTATCCATCTTGTGCCATGTCCTCATCAAAACAGGTGGCAGTCTCCATCCCTGACCCCATTTTAATAGTTCTGAACCTCTTTCACAAAGCTCTGCTCCTCAGCTGGATTCAGGCAACTACTGGTTTACTTTCTACTTCTGTTTTGTTGCTTTTTGAACCTCACTAAATGCTGTGCTTCCTTCCCTGGTCCCATGAATCTCTGATCTGCCCATGAGTCTGCAAGCATCTTTTACTTCAGGCTCACTCTTTCCTCTTCCTTGGCGTTATTCCACTGCTCGGCCTTCTGGGTTAACATGTTTGCCCATGCACCTGTTGTTGGATACTTTGAGTGGCTTTCCAGTTTATGGTTATTAGGGATAATACTGCTATGATCATTCAGGTAGGGGTAATTAGGTTTTCATTTTGCTTGGGTAGACATTCAGCAGTGAAATGTCTAGGTCACATGACAAATGCATGTCTTAGTTATTTAAGAGATTGCCACTTGCTTTCTAAAGGGGTCCTCCCGTGTTTTATGTTGCTGCCAGCAGCATCTTACACGTTCCTACTGTTTCATATTTTCACCAATCCTTGGTATTTCTAGTCTTATCTTCTGCCACTGTGGTTGGTGGCACTGGGCCATTAGGAGTTGACTCACAGGACCCAGTGTGGTGGTACATGGCTGTCATCCCAGTGTTTGAGGACACTGCGGTGGTAGGAGCACCTGAGCTACAGAGAAAGACCTTATTCCCAACAACACCAACCAACATGTTTTTGTTGTTTTAAGTCTTTATTTTTTTCTTAATGAGTGTTTGCCTGAATACTATTTATGTACCACTTACATACCTGGTGCCTATAGCGGGCCAGAAGAGGCCATCAGATCCTCTAAAACTGGAGTTACAGATGGTTGTGAGCCATCATGTAGGTGTTGGAAATCACAGCCAGGTCCTCTGAAAGAGCAGCCAGTGCTCTTAATCACAGAGCTATCTCTCCAACCTCTATTTTTAAATTTTATTTTATTTCCCCAAATAGTCTTTGACCTACACACCCATACACACATGACATAGTATATGTACACATACACACACGCACGCACAAGCACACAGGCACACACACACCAAATAACTGTGAATTACACACAACCAAACCCAAAGAAAACCACCTCTACCCTATCCCCCCACATTCCTACAAAGCTAGGATTGGAGCTCAGACTACCCCACCTCAGTCACTGGGGTCCTTGTCTACTTTGTCATGTGCTTCTATGATCTAGAGGGTCCTGACTGAGACTCTCTTTTCCAGATAATTCTAGATTGTGTCAAGTTGACAAAACTAAACATCATGCCATCCCTCAGTGTCCAAGGGTGACATGCTCTAAGGTCTGTACTTGTGGAAATCACTTATGTAAAATAGTGCAGTATTTACACAGGATCTACAGACAGCTCTCAATAGCCTTTAGGATTAAATAATGTTTAGATAACTCATTACATATATAATACAAGATCATGTTATATATGGAATATTATGTTGACTTTCTGTATTTTTTGTGTGTTTTCTGTGTGTATCTTATTCATGTTATGTGCCAATTTGTGTTTGCATGCGTATGTGTGCATGTGTGTGTGTGTGTGTGTTACAGTGAGTGGGAGCACTTGCCTGTGTGCATGCATGTGCAGGCCAGAGGACAACTTCTATTACCATTCTTTCGGGACGATCCACCATATTTTCTGAGCCAGGCTCTCTTACTGAAGTTTGATGGTTCAGTAGAGTGACTGATTGGCCAGTGGGCCCTTGGGATAGCCCCATCTCCACTGGATTTGCAGATATGTTCTACTTCTGGCTTTTCTTATGAGTGCTGGCAATCTGAACTTAGGCTCTTGTGCTTATGGTAAGCCTTTACCCCACTGAGTCATTTCTTTTTATTTATTTTATTTATTTATTTATTTAGTCAAATCACATCGTAATTTACTTATTTACACAGAGGTTATAAACACAAAAAGGCAGGATGTGGGGAAGGGAATGACACCGGAGCATAGGTGTTCAGGGGGCGTACAGATACCTTTCAGAACAGGGTATCAGCTGGGTGTAGGTTCAGGGGACAGGTCACTATGACTCTGCCTATGATTCACTTGTCCTTATCTAAGTTGGTACTGTCCACCAAGGCTGCCTACTTGTAAGACCTATGACTACTTGGGCTGGTAAATTTCCACAGAAGCTGCCTGTTTACAATAGCTTATAGCCTTCTGTTTCAGTGTTTTTCCACAGAGATGCAAGACTTTGTGTTAGCATGTATGTATGTCAGGCCTATTGCTGATTTTAGGCCTATGGCTGATTTTAGGCCTTCAGTGTATAAGCAGGGCTGCCCTGACATCTCCTCCCTTCTCTAAGTATAGAAGGGCCTTGGCGATTCTATTCTTGTGAAGGCGGGGATAGAGGCCTGACCTCCAATAATTGAAGGGGATCTTGTAATGGCTCCAGTCTTCCTGTCATTGTCCAGTGAGGCATGAGGGCCATACCCATTCCAATGTCTTTTTCCTGGAGAGGGGATACTTTTGACATCAACCCCTATGCAGTCAGGCTTGTCCCTCAGGGAACCCAGATAGATATTTTAAACTTTTATTTATATTCCCTTGCAGTGCTTAGCCTCGCAGCCTAAGCAAGAATTCAGATCGCCAGTCAGAGGGGGTTCTGGGTAGCCCCTCTATGCTTGGTCTAGGGGTGGAAGTCCCCTCTTTTAGGTTGGGTGGAGATGGGTTTGAGGAACACTCTGAATAAAGTAACAACCTCATCTTGAGTCTCGTGGTCCTCCATAGCTAACTTATAATAATGTATCTGAATAGGTTTTGCTACCAAATTATCTATCTGTTGTATCACAAAGTTAGTCAGCCTATTTAAGGCCCAGGGACCAAAAGAAATCAGGAAAAATAACCCAATTAATGGTCCCAAGATGGGAGGAAGTGGCGTTGACAACCATGGAGAGGTTGAAAACCAGTCCTTGTACCAGCTCTCATCTTTCTGTTTCTCTTTCTCTCTCTGTCTTTTCTCAGGGCCTTCTCTGACCTTTTTCATGTTTTCTTTAACCATCCTGTCTTGTCTATGTAAGGGCAACATTCTTCTTTAAGGGTTGTACACAGTCAAGAGCTATACACAGTCTTTTCTATTGTAGAAGAGTAAATCAAGTCCAATAAAGTCCTTTGCAATTTTTGGAAATCATTTCAGACAACAAAACAAGGGATTTCTTCAGATTAGTGATGTCAATCTCTAGCTGTTTAGTGTCCTTGTCAATGGCCCATCAAAGGTCTGAGTAGTCTAAGTCTGGAGGCCAGCATCAGGATTAGAGCTTCTACCAGCAGACATCACGGGTGTTTCATTTTTACCTGGAAAGGAAAAAGAAGGGAATTCTCAGGGAGATTTCTCTTCCCTGGAAGTCAATTGTTATTTGTCTTATTTATAGTTGGGCTTGGCTTTGTGGGGTTATCTATTTATTTCATTAAACTTTTTGGCAGCCATTTAGCTGTGCCTTCTGTGGTATCAAACAGGCATATCAGTCCTCAGCCCCATATGAGAACTGGGTCCGGGCCATTCCATTTAAGGGTAAGTGGGACCTTCCACATAGCTATGGCATAGTCTTTAGTGGTCTCAGCGATGCCAGAGGCCAGAGGCAGTCAGCAGCAGATTTGCCATGAGCTTTCAGTTTTAGAGAGTTAAAAGTAAACAAGGCATGATGGAGAGTGTTTCAGGAGACTTCTTCTGGGGGGAAACAGTTCCCCTCTTTTATTTTTAAAAACATATTTTTCAGAGTTCTTGTAAGATCTGGGCAGAAGCGCCAGCAGCCGCTTCTTCCACACTCAGAGAGTCATAAAGACACTATTTAAGGAAATATAAATCTACATTAAAAATCTCTTTTACCAAAGGACTGTTATAGAACAGCCAACAACTAATCAGTCTTTATAATATATCAATTAATAATAGCTTCTTCTACTTTTTTGTAAAATTGCTCCTCTTTTGTCAATTTGTTGTTGAGGGAAATTATGATTTACATCTCTCTTGAGAATATTAAACAGAGACTAAAATTCTTTTGTGGAGAGTACTGAGCCATTTCTGTAGTCTAATTTTTAAAGTGATACGGAGCTAATTAATTAGTGTGTATAAGTGTGTGGGACATGAATGCAGAGCCATGAGGGGATCTTGAGAGAGTCGATCCTCCTTCCTCTGTGTCTGTCCTGGAGACCAGATTCAGGCGGTCAGTCTTGGTGGCACCTTTATATACCGAGCCTTTGTTTTGTCATTCTGTTCTGATTGAAGGTCCCGCTGTTTTACTGAGGTCTGGCTCAAGGCCACAATCCCCCTATCTTAGTTGCTACTGTTTTGTGCCCATGTGCACCTATGATTCTGTTGTCCAGACTGCTTCATAGGTGCACTGTAAGCTCTGTTTAATGTTTGTAAGAGTAAGAAGCCTGTGCTGAGCACCATAGAGAAGTGCACATGCCAGATGAGCCTTGAGCTCTGGGTCCTATGTGAATGAACGACAAAACATTAAATAAGTTCTCTTTCAACAGATTTGGTCAGTGGACAAAACCACTGGGGCTTTCAGGAGCCTAGCCTGATTTTCTGCTTGAGCAAGGCTCAGTATGTGCTCACTTGATGCTCAGAGAAGTTGTACACAACACAACCACTATGCAGAACACAACTGACTATATTGTGGAGTTTCTTTGCTATTACCACAAAGATTTTTGTATATGTGGTGGGGTGTATATCCTGTGTGTGTGTGTGTGTGTCTGTAATATGGAGGCTAGAGATCCACATGAGGAGTTGTCTTTAATCACTCTCCACCCTATTTTTTGAGACAGAGCCTCATGATGAGCCCGATGCTCAGCTCACCCCAGGGACTCTCCCATCACGGCCTCCCAGCTCTGAGGTTTCAGGTGCACACCATCATGCTTGGCATATTTTTTCTTTTAATTGGATATTTCTTTATTTACATTTCAAATGTTATCCCCTTTCCCAGTTCTCCCAAAACCTCATACCCTATTCCCCCTCCCCATGCTCCTATGAGGGGGTTCCCCACCCACCCACCCATTCCCACCTGCCTACCCTCGAATTCACCTACACTGGGGCATCGAGCCTTCACCGAACCAAGGGCCTCTTCTCTCACTGATACCCAATAAGGCCATCTTCTGCTACATATGTAGCTGGAGCCATGTGTCCCTCTATGTGCACTTTTTGGTTGGTGGTTTAGTCCCTGGGAGCTCTGGGGGGTCTGGTTAGTTGATATTGTTGTTCTTCCTATGGGGTTGCAAACCCCTTCAGCTCCTTCAGTCCTTTCTCTAATTCCTCCATTGGAGACCCTGTGCCCAGTCCAATGGTTGACTGTGAGCATCTGCCTCTGTATTTGTCAGGCTCTGGCAGAACCTCTCAGGGACAGCTATGTCAGGCTCTTGTCAGCATTCACTTCTTGGCATCCACAATACTGTCTGGGTTTGGTGTCTGTATATGGGATGGATCCCCAGGTGGGGCAATCTCTGGATGGCCTTTCCTTCAGTCTCTGCTCCACACTTTGCTTGTCATTTTTACACAGATTCTCATCATCAAACTCAGGTCCTTGTGTTTGTACAGGAAACACCACAGAGCCATCTCTTCAGCTCTGCATACCGTGGGTGTGCCCTCAGAGACCAGAAGAGGGCATAAAATCACTTGGAACTGGAGTTGCAGACATTGGGTGTCACCTAACAAGAGTACTGGGAACTAAACCTGGGTCCTCTGCAAGTGTGTTATTAACCATTCTACCCCTCCTGCCTTAATATCCTGTGTTTAAAGCATTGCAGGTTTGTATCACTGTGTCCAATTTAAACTCTCCTAATCCTCTCTAACTGGCCCCACGCTGTCCCCTTGCTCAGCATGATACTATAGAACCCTCTCCACTTGTGCTATTGACATGAACACAGCTGTCTCAAGGACCCCAGTGCCTCAGACCCATAGGAATGACAAAGCCTTCCCCAGATAGGGCTCAGCAAAATGATAATGCTTCCCCTTGGTCCTTGTTCAGATGCTGACAGTGTGCACAGAAAATGTCAACAACATTTTCCTCTTCCCAGATGTTTACAGTCTGAGACCGCTCCCATACAGACATCTCCCTTCTGAGATTAGCTAAACTTGCCTTCTGGTTCAGCTGTACATAATAAACCTACTCCCTTGGTTCAGATTTATAAAATAAAGTCACTGAGTATTCTGGGTTGCTATTGTTACTGAGTTTCCATCAGAGCACACCATGGGTCAAACCAACCCAAGATTTTCTGTATATGTGTGTGTATTTTAGTTACTCTTCTATTGCTGTGAAGAGACACTATGATCCAGGAAACTTTTATAAGAAAACATTTAATTGGAGGCTTGCTTACTTTCAGAGAGTTAGTCTATGATCATTATGGTGGGAAGCTTGGTGGCTGACAGGCAAGCATGGGGCTGAGTGAGCTTAAAACCCCAGTGACACATCTCTTCCTAATCTTCCGTAACAGTTCCACTATCTGAGGACCAAACATTCAAATGTGTGAGTCTATGGGGACCATTCTCATTCAAACCACCACGATGTGTGTCATTTCTTCATTCCCTGTCACCCCAATTAGGCCAGTCCCTAAGCCATGCATGTCGTGCCATGCTCACTCAATGATAACCAACACAGAAGACATCTGCCACCTTCAGAAGGTGTAGTAATGTCCCCCGAGCCAGTTCTGCAGTGGGTGCCAGTGGTCTGTTGCATTAGTTGTTTATTGGTTATTTTTGTCATTGCTGTGACAAAATCAACTTAGGGAAGGACTGGTTTGTTTTGGCTCTTAGTTCAAGGATATTACCTGTTGTGGTGAGGAAGTCATGGCACCTTGTTCACCTGCATCTGAAGTCAGAAATGGATGAGTAGTTGCACTCAGCTCACTTTTGGTTTGTATTTAGAAGGGAATCTCAGCCTCTGGAATGGTGTTTAGGGTGGGTCCTTTCACCTCAGATAAACTCATAGCGTGCGAGTCCCGGGGCATCTCTCACCAACATCAGATACTAGTTGCAAGCTTCAAGTTGTTTTGATCGAGTGTCTATAAACTGGATGTTCTAGTTTTATTTCTGTTACTGTGACAAATACCCTGATCAAAAGCAACATATAAAAGAAAGGGCTTGTTTGGCTTATAACTTCAGGTTACAGTTGTGAATCACATCATATCCACAATCAAAAGCAGAGAGAAATGAGTGCACCTGTCCTAGTTGCCTCTGCTTCTGGCTCTCATCTAGCTTTCTCCTGTGTTGTACAGTTCAGGAACTCCTGCCTAGGGAATGGTGCCTCCCACAGTGGATGGGCCCTCATTCATCAATTAACCATCAACACAATTCCCAGAAACAGACCCACAAGCCAACCTGTTAGAGACAATTTCTCAAGTAAGGATCGCTTCTCAGACAATTCCAAATCATGGCAAGCTGACAATGAAAATTAACTGGCACAGGAGATGTATACGTGTGTGCTTCTGTGGCATTTAAACTTAAGAGTCCATTAGGTACACTTGGGTCATACAGGAATTATATTTTAGTTTATTAAGTTTGTTGTCCACTCCTGACTTGTTAAAACAGTTCACGAGGTTAAGGGAAGCACTACACATACAGGTTTATTGCAAAGAATATTTCTATTATCGTCTTATATTTATTGTACAAAAGAACAAATTCATTATGACATTTCATATGCCTCAATTGTACTCAGGCCCCATTGTTGCCTCGCATCCCTTCTTCTGCTGCTTCTCTTTGCCCCAAAATACTCTATTGTTCTCTTTCTTCCTTCCTTCCTTCCTTCTTTTCTTCCTTCCTTCTTTTCTTCCTTCCTTCTTTCCTTCCTTCCTTCCTTCCTTCCTTCCTTTCTTTTTCTTTTTTCTTTTCTTTTCATTTTTTAAATTTTTTTTGAAACAAGTTTTCTCTGTGTAACAAGCCCTGGCTAACCTGAAATCACTTTGTAGAGCAGGCTGACCTCAAACATACAGAGAGCCACCTGCCTCTCTCTCCTGAGTGCTGGAATTAAAGACATGGACCACCACACTCAGCCAATACTCTCTATATTTTCATGTCTTAATTTCACATGACAAAATACTCCAACAAAACCAACTTTAAAACCAAGTATGGCCAGGCAGTGGTGGCACATGCACTTGGGAGGCAGAGGCAGGTGGATTTCTGAGTTCAAGGCTAGCCTGGTCAACAGAGTGAGTTCCAGGACAGCCAGAGCTACACAGAGAAACCGTGTCTCCAAAAATAAAAAAACCAAAAATCAAAACAAAACCCAGGCATGGTAGCACATACCTTTAATCACAGCACTTGGGAGGCAGAGGCTAGCCCAGTGTACATAAAGAGTTCCAGGACAGCCAGGGCTACATAGAAAGAGACTTTATCTCAAAAAAATCAAACAAAACAACAAGAAGAAAAGGGTTTATTCAGCTAATAATTCCTGGTTCACAGCCCATTGCTGTCAGGCAGTCAGGGCAGGAATTTAGGCAGCTGGTCACATCCACAGTCAGGAGCAGTGAGCAAAAGCATGCACACCTGTGCTTGGTTCACCATTTCCTCTTCTACACAATACAAAATCCAAACTCAGATGGGCTCCTACCAACAGCAGGCCGGGTCTGCCCCATCCATTAATACTATCAGGACCCTCCCCTACAGACACGCCCATAGGACAATTTAATCCCAAATGCTGGGATTAAAGGTATGCACCACCACACCTGCTTTTAAAGTTTGTTTTGTTGTGGTATTTTGTCATATGAAAATATAGTGTAATGGCTGAGCTTCATGCCTGGCAGAGACTCTGTTTCCAGGTGTTTCTAGGCTATACCACAATGCCTTTCTGAGTCTCACTTATTATATTTATTTTCCTGCAAGCAATATTATTTCATTCTCCAAGGCTTAATAAAACTATAGCAACACATATATCACATTTTCTTTATCTATTCACCTAGATGAACTTTAAGGTTGATTCCACATCTTGGCTATTAGGAGTCCTGCCTCAATAAATGTGAATGGAAAGGTGTCTCTGTGCTTTGTTGGCTTAGAGTCCTTTAGGTAAGCACCCAGGAGTTAGTTATAGTCAGATCAAATAGTAGTTCTATTTTTAGTTGGTCTGCCTGCCCATCTTTCTCCCTCCCTCCCCTCTCCCTCCCTCCTCCCTCCCTTCCCCCTCCTCCCTCCATCCCTCTTCCCTCCCTCCCTCCCTCCCTCCCTTCCTCCCTCCCTCCCTTCCTTCCTTCCTTCCTCCCTGTGTGTTTTTGAGACAGGGTCTCTTGTCACACAACCTGTCCTTGAACTTTCTGAGTAGCTAAGGACCACTCTGAGCATCTGCTCTTCCTGCCTACACCTCCCAGGTCCTGGGAATACAGGTGTGTGCACCCACATGCAGTCTACCTACTGAGCTTCATTCCCAGTCCACATCTTTAGTTTCTTCTCGAATCTCCATACTGATTTCTATAGTGACTGCTCCATTCCCATCAGCAGTGAACAATAGATATTTTAAAAAGACACAAATCAGTAGACACAGGCATTAAGGTACCAAGCCCAAATACTCCTGTCTCAGGGGAGTTCCCAAGTTTCCTCATGCTTACCTTTCTGGAGCCTTCCAAGTGTTCAGCTACGTGTAAGCTTTCTGAACTTGGTCTTTTGGGGGTTAAGCTATTGGCCATTGGTGACCAACTCAACCTTAAACCAGAAGTTTCAGCTTTGAAGTGGGAGGCTTGTTCCTCTAATAACTAATCACATGCCCTCCCCAACTCTGATTTCCTAGGGACTTTCTATAAACCTCTTTAGTAATGTATTTGGAGTATGCTGACGCTGGACGTGGTGGTGTACACCTGTAATTCCAACACTTGGGAGGTGAAAGTAGGAAGATAAGGAGTTCAGGGGTAGCCTCTGCTATATAGTGAGCTTGAGGTCAGCTTCGGCAACATAAGACTATTTCTCAAAATAAAATAAAATAATCAAATAATAAAAGCAAAACAAAAATCAAATAAGCGTGTTTGAAAGGACTTATAAGTATATTCTTCCTGGGTGTCACAGCTAATAGAGTATGCCTTCAGGAACCAAGGATGAAGGGACACTTGAAGGAAAACTGTTACTACAGGTATGTCCAGATAGGAGTCATCAGGGTCTTAGAAACCATAAAGCAGGAATCACAGACAAAATACAAACCAGTCATGGTGGCACACTTTGTAATCCCAGCATTTGGGAGTGTGAGGCAGGAGGATTGCTCCAAGTTCAAGGGCTGCATGAGTGAGTCCAAGGCTAATCTTGGCTATGTGGTGAAAACCTATTTCACAAAAAAGAATAGAAAGTATACATCACAATATCCTATGTTCCTGACCTGATCATCTCTTAGTCCCAGAATATCTGGATTCTGGGACTTTCCCAGAGAGATATCTCCACACTTTATAAAACCAGCACCATGGGGCTGGCAAGATGGATCAGTGATTAAGTGCATAGTGATTAAGGTAAGGAACAGGGTTCTTGCCTGCCCAGGGAAGTTCTCAAGCCACCATATTTGAATGCGTCTTTGCTGATCCCATAATGAGAACCCTGTCCTTACCCTTTGCAGAAGTGACTCATTTCCTGAGTCCATAGAGATCATCACAACACGTGGTAGCAGGACAGCTTTCTAGTTCTATGTCACATGGCATTCAAAGCAAAAGCCTTGATTTTCTCCCCTAGAGACCAGTCACTTCTGTTTGGTCAGGCCAGTTATTAATGGTCACTGATCAACAAAATGGTTAGCCTTTCTCCTGCTGCAGGGAATAATTTTAGCCTTGGAGCAGGTGGCTGGTTCTTATGGAAACTGATAGAACCCATAACCCAACACAAATATGGTCTAGGAGCTTTCTAAAAATCAACTTTATTACTATTGTTGTTCAGTATCTTTTTAAACTTTATTTTTGAGACAAAGTGTTACTTTGTATCCCTGGCTGGCCTGGAACTCTGTTTGCTGACTGCAAAGTCATGGAGATCGGGCTGCCTTTGCTTCCCAAGTGCTGCAATGAAAGGCATGAGCCATTATGCCTGGCTATCTTTTTCTTTTTTTTTAATCGGATTTATTTTAGGTGTACGAATGCTTTGCTTGCTTACATGTGTGTACACCATGTGCATGCCTGTTGCATCTCCTGGAAATTGGATTATAAGTGAGTGTGACCTACTATGTGGATGCTGGATGCAGAAGTGCAGGAACAAGTGTTCTTAACCACTAAGCCATCTTTCTAGCCTCCCTTTTAAAATCTTAAAATTACACGTGTGTGTGTGTGCATGCATGCATGTGTGGTATGTGGCATGTGTATATACGCATATTGGATGTATATGGCGTTTGTGTATGTTGGGTATGTATTTTGTGTGTGTGTGTGTGTGTATGTGAGATGTGGTATGGTGTGTGGCAAGTGTATATTGGATGTGTATATATGTGTGGTGTGTGTGTATGTGTGTATGTTTGGTGTGTATGGAATTGTGTGTGAGTGTGTTTCGTGTGTTGTGTGTGTGCATATTGGGTGTGTATATGTGTGTGGTATAGAAATATTGGGTATGTGTGGAACGTGTGCATGTGTACACGTGGGTGCACATATGGTGTGGGTGTGTGTACCAGACACTTGTGTGAAAATCAGAGGACAAGCTGCAGGAGCCAGCTCTCTTTTTCCACCACGAATACTCAAACTCAGGTTGTCAGGCCTGGCAGCAAATGCCTTTCCTGTAGAGCCTTCTCCCTGGCCTCTCTTATTATTTGAGGCAGAGTTTTGCTTTGTAGCTGAGACTGACTTGAAACATCATCCTAACCATCCCCCTGCCTCAATCTCTCAAGTGCTGGCATAACAGGCATGCCACCACATTCACAACCACCTCCCATTTTAGTAAATTCTCTGTCTTTCTTTCTTGTGACTCAGAATTTACCCTCATGACAATGCTCTCTGGGTAAATTATGAACCCATTTTAAAGGCAAGAGAAAAGAGGTGGGTGTGGGTGGCACACGCCTTCCGACTCACACTCTGCAGGGTGAGGCTGGAAATGGTCAGGAACATGCTTGTGGCCATCTTTGAGTCTCTTATCTCTCTCACACTCCCACCTCTTCAACCCATATACATCCAGTGAGGTTCTTCCTGCCTGGTGTTTGGAAAGAGGGTCTCATGTAGCCCAGGATGGCCTCAAACTTCAAGGCCAATGGTGGCCTTGAACTCCCCATCCTTCTCCCTCCACCTCCTGATGTGGGATGGCAGGCGTGCAACACCCCACCCATACAATTGGGTTTCTTACATCTTATTCACTGCTCATCACTTGTGTCTGCCATGGTGCTTGACCCTGGCTGTTACCAATATTTATTGAACAAATAAAAAATTATATCTTTAGCAACCAGCTCAGTATGTTCAACCTACACTTTCTGAGACACTGCAGATTCAGCGATAATTGTACAGGGTGAATTCTAGGATTTACCCTCATGACAATGCTCTCAGTGTAAATTATGAACCCATTTTTAAGGCAAGACGGCAAAGAGCTGGGTTTGGGTGGCACACACCTGTCATACTCACACACTGCAGGGTGAGGAAGGAGGATGATCAGGAGACTTACAGGCCAGCTCAGGCCACCAAGCAAGACCAATGCATCATCCACAACAAAACAAACAAAAAACGAAGCAAGGAAGTTGTGAGCTTTATGACTTATTCAAAGCAGAGGTTAGCATTAAGCAGATGTGGGATCATAGGCAAAATATGAAAGCAAGGACTATTGGGTAAGGATGTTCATGGGGGAGATAACAGGAGACTTGTGGGGTGATTAGATCTAGGAGGGAGGTCCTTTGGGTCCTGTAACTATAGGGACCAGAGAGCCTGTTGATCCATGCTGGTGGCAGCTCAGAGAGGGACAGAGTTGATGAGGGCTGGGTCTTGTAGAATGTGGGATATAGTTTGAATCAGGATATCAGAGCTATGCAGAGGGTATAGAGTACTTGTGGTGAGTCACTGAAGTGCATAGGACATAGTCCAGGCAGAAGATTCTGGATTAGAAAGACATTCAGAATGAAATATCACATGAGTCTAGAACCTTCTTGAATATAAAAATACATTGTAAAAGGATAAATAGTTTGAAGGTTCCAAGGAGCTGTCAGGGACAGTCCCTCTACAGACTGTTACTGAGATGAGTCCAGGATGGGGCTGAGTGGCACCAACAGAATTGGAATATGCAGATATCAACGCCAGTTTATGGTGGTCGTGAAAATGTAGTTGTGGACTTGGATGGTGTTTGGGTTGGGTTATTGGGGTGTTCCAAGGCTGGTGGAGGGAATATCACTGTGAACATGAGCCTATTGTTCCAAAGGGGCACTTAGGGTAGAGGTGACAGAGAAGGGAGAAGCACACAGTGAGAGAGGCACAGTAGGGGAGGGAGGCAGGCAAATGAACAGTTTTATTGTGTGCCCTTTGTCCTTCTCTGCTCCGGAGTGTTTCTGATGGTCTCCCAGATCCAACGCAGGTATTTTGAAACTCGTGTGTAAACACCAGGTCGATTGGGCTGTCCACATGGAAAATCCCCCCATGAAATGATGCCATAGAGCTTGCCATTGCAAATCAGTGGGCCGCCGGAATCACCCTGGGTTGGGGAGAGAAAGGACTGTTGATAAGGCTGAATAGAAGGTGGGGCAATATGTGGAGGAAAGGGAAAGGTGGAGAGAAACAGAAATGGGGAGCCAGAGAGATGGAGAGCCAGGGAGAGAGAGAGTCAGGGAGATGAAGAGACAGAGAGATAGAGTCAAGGAGAGAGAGAGTCAGGGAGGTGGGGAGTCAAGAGGCTGGAGACTTATGGAGATGGAGAATCAGAGAGATGGAAGTATGGTTGCTTGAATAAAAATGGCTCCCATAGGTCTATAGGAAGTGGCACTTTTAGGAAGTATGGCCTTGTTGGAGGAAGTCTGCCACTGTGGAGGTGGCTTTTAGGTCTCATATGCTCACAAGCTATGACTAGTATGGCATTCTTCTTCTTTTATGTACTGATCAAGATGTAGATCTCTCAGCTCTGTCTCCAGCACCATGTCTGCCTGCAGGCTGCCATGTTTCCCACCATGATAATAATGGACTAAACCTTTGAGTTGTAAGGCTGCCCCAATTAAATATTTTTCTTTATAAGGGTTGCTGTGGTCATAATGTCTCTTCACAGCAATAGAAACCCTAACTAAGGCAGAGGTACAAGGAGTGGGGTATTGCTATGATAGGCTGGACCACGTTTTTATTTGGAGGAATACTTTGGAACTTTAGATTAGAAAATCAGTTGAATACTTTAAATGAGGTTCAATGGGCCACCCTAGAGGGAACATGGACGACAGTGGTGCTGAGGGTGATTTGAACTGTAGGGGCCTGGCTCAGTGGAAAAGATTGTGAATATGTAGCTCAGAGATTATTGTGAAATTTTCGTGAAGAATGTGTCTGCTTTCTGCCCTTGTCCAAAAAACCTGCCAGAGGCTATATTGAAAAGTTTTGGATTAATTGCATTTGTAGAAAAGATTTCAAAACAGGCTAGTGTGGAGTGCGCCATGTGGTCATTGGTGGCCACGACTATGCAGATCTATAATGAAAAAGAGCAGGCTGAGCAAGGAAAGTTACAAAATGTACAATCTGAAGAAAAAAAGGGTCACCAGGAAGTGGAATGGAGCTAAGTCCTGTGTCCAGGGAGATATGCAGAATAAAGAAAAGCCTGACGTTAATGGAATAAAGACAGTGGCAATCTCTGGGCAAGGCCCTACCCAGCGAAGCTTCCAACTTGTGAAAAGGTATTAAAGAACAGCTTAGGTCCAGGCATGGTGGTGCACACCTTTAATCCCAGCACTCCATCTCTGAGTTCAAGGCCCACCTGGTCTATAGAGCGAGTTCTAGGACAGGCAAGCTTAGGCATTTAAAGGAAACCATTGAAAACAGAAAGCAGGTGGAGATGTAATTGAATGAAGGGTCCATGTTCCAGCCCCATGAAGCAGCAGAATTTGGCAGCTTTAGCAACATGTCTCTGGCTTTAAAGTCAAGGATTCAAGAAAGAGCTTATGGAATCTCCCTCTGTGACTAAGAAAAGCTGCTGAAGCCAGGGATGTGTCAGGGCTGTCCCTGAGAGAGAGAGAGCCTGAAGAGGCCGCTGTGTGAGGCTGTGAGGGTGAAGCCTGCATTGCCTTGGAGACCCCAAGAGGTTGGAGATGCCAGAGCTCCCTCTGATCCCTGCTGAGGAAAGCTGCTAACAGGGAGTGGAGCCAGCCCAAGAGAAAGAAGTGTATTGTTGCCAATGAAGCTGAAAGGAGGTGGAGATCTGAAGAGTGCTTTGACATCAAACATGGAGATGCAGACTTTGGAGTTTGCTCAGTGGTTTTCGATCTTTCTTTCCCTTTCATAATTGTAATGCATATCCAGTGTCATTGTATGTTGGAAGTACATGATCTGCTTTTCATTTTGACTGTACAGGGGATTACAGTTAAGAGACTGCATGAATCTCATGAGAAACTCCAAACTTTGAGCTTTTAAACAAGACTGAGATTGTGGGGACTTTTGGAGAGACTATGGGGATTTTGAAGTTGGACAAAATGCATTTTGCATTATGATATAGCTATAAGCCTATGGGGGCCAGGGAGTGGGATGTGGTGCTTTGAATGAAAATGACCTCCCTAGTCCCACATAGGGAGTAACACCATTAGGAGGTGTGGATTTGTTGGAGAAAAGGGTGTTACTGAGGGGTGGGGAATGGACTTAGAGGTCTCAGAGCTCAAGCTCAAGTGGTTGTCTCTTCCTGCTGCCTGCTGATCTGAATGCAGTACACTCAGCCCTTCTCCAGCACCATACCTGCCTGCACACCACCGTGTTTCCACGGTGAAAATAATGGACTAAACCTCTGAAACTGTAAGCCAGCCTCAAATGTTTTCTTTTATAAAAGTTGCTGTGGTCACGGTGTCTCTTCACAGCAACAGAAGTTCTAGCTAAGATAGGGAGATAATCAGAGAGGTGAAGAGTCAGGGATAGCAATTCAGAGGGATGGAGAGTCAGGGAGAGGGAGAGTCAGGGAGAGAGAGAATCAGGGAGATGGAGAGTCAGAGGGATGGACCATATGCCCCAAACGTTCTCCATGTCTCACCTCACAGGAGTCCTTTCCCCCTTCTTTGGTACCAGCACATAGCATGTTGGCAGTGATCTTCCCGGGTACACCTGCCGGCACTCCTCATCTGAGCGCAGTTCAATGTTGGCACACTGCAGGGTTTTAGGGTAATTCACTGGGGAGGAGAGAGACCATCTGAGGAGGCTTGTCCTGGATGTTAAAGAGTCAGAGTGGTAGGAAATTGAGATGAGTTGAGTAAGATGACAGAAAAAGATGAGGCAGAAAGTAGTAAGGAGACAACAAAAGGAGACTTGGGAACAGATGAGGATAAAGGAGAGGTGCAGTTAAGAGGGCTGAAGCAGAGGGACAAGGGATGGGGAGAAAGGAGAAACCTGAAGGTGGGGACTGGGGAGGTGGCTCTGTAGTTAAAGTGCTTTCCTTGCAAACATGAGGTCAGAGATCAGATCCCTACAACTATGTAAATGCTGGGAGTGGGCATGCTGGCCTGCTTGTATTTTCAGTCTCAGAAGAGACTCCCCAAAGCAAGCTGGTTAGCAGTCCCAGCCATGATAGTGAGCTCTGGTTGAGAGCTTGGTTGAGAAACCCTGTTTCAATGAATAAGGTGGGAAAATGATCAAAGATGATTCCCAATATCAACCCTGAGACTCTTTATGGAAACAAACATGCATACACTCACATGCACACATGTGTGTGAAATGGAAAGGTGTGTGTGTGGGGGGGGGGAGAAATTAGAGGTGGGAAGGGTCCCAGCAGTGCTGAGAAGATGCGAGAGAGTAGGAAAAGTCAGTGGTAGGGAGAGGAGTGTGAGGGAGAAGTTCACAGAAGAGATGGGAGGGAGCAAGGGATTGCTGTGAAGATGCCTGCTGAGGTATATTATGCTACGTGTTAGCCATATGAATAAAACACCTGAAGAGTACACTTTTTATAGTTCATCTTACTAATGCATTACATATGTTACAAATATGCAGATCATAAATACATTTCTTATAGTAAGTCTATAATATGTTGGATATTACATGGTAGATGTTTTCATGTAAGGTTTTTTTTTTTTTTTTTGGTACTAAGGACTATACATGTGTATATATGCCAGAATCAGTGTGAGAAGTTCAGGGGAGGAGTCAGTTCTCTCTCTTCCCACTATGGGAGTCCTGGGGATTGAACCAGGTTGCCAGTCTTGATGGCTAGCATCTTTACTCACTGAACCCGCTGGCCAGCCCTATTTAATTTTTTTAAAAAGAAAATTTGAGACAGATTTCTCTGTGTAGCTCAGACTGACTTCTCTGCAGCTTAGGCTGCCCCTGAATTTATGATCCTACAGACTCAGCATCCCAGATGACTGGCTGTATAGACGTGTGCCACCAGGCCCACCTTATTGTATACTCATTTATTCTGAGTCAGGAGAGATGGTTCAACAATTAAGAATACTTGCTGCTCTTCCAGGGGACCAGAGTTTGATTCTCAGTACCTCCGTCAGGCAGCTTACAACTGCCTGTGGCTGAAGTTCTAGGGAATCAGATGCCCTCTTCTGGCCTCTGAGGACCCCTGCACTTACATGCACAAACCTATACACACACACACACACACACATAGAATTAAAAATAAAATATATTATAGATATGTAAAAATATATATGTAAAGTAGATATACACATATAATATACATATTCCCAGTACTTGGGAGGCAGAGGCAGGTGGACCTCTGTAAGTTCCAGGCCAGGCCAGTCAGGGCTGTATAGTAACATCTCCACTATATATTTTATATATTCAAACATTTGTGATATTAATATTAAGGAGATACATGTCTTCATTTATGTAGACTTACTTTTATAAAGTGAGCTCAGGACTGGCAAGATGGCTCAGTAGGTAATGGTGCTTGCAGCCAAGCCTGAGGACCTGAGCTTGATTCCCAGAGCCCAAATATTGGGAGAAAAGGATGGGAATCCTGCAGTTTGCTTTCTGACCTCTCTTCAGACCACCTCGGCACACTTTCCCTTCAGCACACACACATAAAACCAATACCAATATAATACAAAACCAGCACACAATACAAAACCAAAAATATAATAAAAGAAACCTCTTCGCTTATGGCTGCCTGTTTCCTCAGGCATCTGTGAGGACTCCAGCAGACCATGTAGGCACTTACCCTGGGGGCTGGTGGTGGTGCCCCAGCCAGAAACACGACAGCAGGTGCCAGTGGGCAGGCAGTCATCAGCAGAGAGTTGCAGAGTATGGACGTGACTGCTGAGCTGGACTGGAGACTTCAGCTCCAGAAGCATGATGTCATGGTCATGATTCAGGTGGGTGGGGCTGACCTGGTATTCAGGATGGGGGATAGAGCGGACCACCTCCATTGCCTGCTCGCCCTTCTCCACACGTCCCAGGGCATGCTTGCCCAGATGAACTGTGTACCCACTGTGGGTGCAGGAAGTGGTGGATAAGAGACAGAAGAGGAGCTCACCTCTATCCCCACCCCAGCCCTTCCCCATCCCAAACTCAATGTCCCACATACTCTTTCCTACAGTGAGCCGCTGTGAGTACCCATTTGGGGTGAACCAGAACCCCTCCGCAGAGAAGTCGTCCACGGACCAGTAGAGCTGCCTGCCAAGGCTGAGAGTGGGGAAGGCAAGTGTAGCCACCTGGGAGAAAACCACTGGTCCCATTGGTACCATTGAGAATCTTGGGGTAGTCCCGGGAGATTCCTGTTAAAGACAAGAAACTTTTAGAGAATTTGGGCTAAGGAAGAAGAAAAGGCCAGAGTTCTAGTTCTGGATTTGGGAAGAGGATCAGATTGTTGTTTGGGATAACCAAAGACTGAGGATTCATTTGCTGGCCTCTAAGTTGCCATAGTCTATCCACTGGGGAGGAGTCAGGTAGATATCTCATTTATACTACAGAAATGCTGACTTGTCCAATGGGCACTGAGAGGAGAGCTTATGGAATGAGCAGATTGCCAAGAAGTAAACAGAGGCTCACTCTATCTCCATTTACATTTTCTTGAGGCAAAAAATTTGACTTAAATATTTACCTAGACAGTATCCATCCACTCATTCATTACTTCATCCAACTATCAATCCATCTTCCTATCTATTTCCATTCACTTACCCATCCTTCCAGTTATCAGCCCATCCATCTATCCATCAATTTACCATCCATATATATATATATATATATATATATTATATATATATATATGCCCATTAATTCATTCATCTATCCATATATCTACCTATACACCAACATGCCCACACACCCATTCATTCACATGTCCATCCATCTAACCACCCACCTATGTATGTATGTATCCATCTATCCACCCACTCATTTCTGTACATATCATCTACTCATCTATCCACCCGCCCATCTACCCATCCATCTAGTCACACATCCACATGCCTATGTATTTATTTATCCATCCATCCAACCATCCATCTATCCATCCATGTATCCATATAGACATCAATTTTCCCATCTATCCACTCACCCACCCACTAATATACCTATCCACCAGCCAAATGGCTTGCATGTTCATCCATCTACTCATCCATTTATGTATCCATCCATCTACCTGCCCATATACCCATATATTTACCCATCCATCAATTTATCCATTCATCTATTCATCCATCCATCTATCTATGAATCTATATAGCTATCAACACCATCTATCCATCTATGTGCCCACTAATCTACTTATCTACAGCCAACTGATTTACATGTTCATCCATCTACTCATCCATCCATGTATCCATCTATCCACCTATTCACCCAACCATCTATCTATCCACCCAACCATCTTTCCATCTTTCCATTTATCCATCCATTTAGATATTCATAAGGTGAAGAATGATAGAGGAAGACACCTGATGCTGATCTCTGGGCAAGCATGCACACACACACACACACACACACACACACACACAAACACCACATCACTTTAAAACCTCTGTGTCCAAGTCTCTAGCTCTCTCTTCTTGGCTCACTCTGTTCCACATATGCATGTATACATACATACATACATACATACATACATACATACATACACACATATATTTACAAACCTATCCACCAATACACTCATTGACCTATCCATCCACATATTCATTCCTCACTCATGTATCCACTCAATCACTATGCATCCATCCATTCTTCCAACATAATTTTTCTGAGTGCTTTTCCAGTTCTAAAGACTAACAGTAGCCATGCCCAAAATCATATTTCCATCTCCAGTCTTCGCAGCTGGAAGCTCGACTGCTATCAGCCTAAATAACTCATACACACCTTGATGTTTTGTCTGTAAATTGATCTTTCTCACCCAAACTGTTCATTCTAGGCCTTCTCATCTTGATGTTCACCTCAAACCTGAGCATCAATCCTTGCTTCCCTTCCTTCCTTCCTTGATCATTTACAACAGCCCTGTTCGTTTGTCTCCTAAGTACCTAGTTGAAAATGTTTAAGATTTATTTATTTTATGTGCTTGAATGTTTTGCCTGCATGCATGTATATGCATCATGTGCATTCCTGATGCTCAAGGAGGTCAGAAGAGAGCATCAGATTCCCTGGAACTGTAGTTATAGATGGTTGTAAACCATCATGTGGGTGCTAAAAACCAAACCTGGGTCCTCTGCAAGAGCAGCCAGTGTTCTTAACCACTAAGCCATCTTTCCAGCCCTCCAATATCCAATTTTTGCCAGCTCCCTGACACCATTTTGGACCAGATTCTGCCTGAATGCTGAAATCATCCTAAATATTTTGCATTTTTTTCCAATCCAGTCTTTCCAATTTAGTTTAAGGAATCTTCAAACAGGAATGACAGACCATATTGTTCTGATTCTTGACTTTCCCTAAAATAATTTCAACAATGCTGAGGAGAGGGATAAGTTGATTAACTGCTTGCTGCATCTGAGTTGGATGACCTCCTCTCTGTCAGTACCAAGGTAAAAATCTAGGACAATGTCACAAGTCTGCAATCTCAGACCTGGAGGGGGACAAAGGCAGGAGGATCTCTAGGGTTTGATGACAGCCAGTCCAGTTGAATTGGAGACCTCCAGGTTCAGTTGGAGGGATTGCCTCAGAAAATAAGGTAGAGAATGATAGAGAGAAAGACACTCAATGTTGACCTCTAGCCTAGACAAGCACACGCACACGCACACGCACACGCACATGTCCTGTGTCACTTGGAAGCTTCTTTGTCCAAATCCCCACCAGTCTCCTCTTGGCCCATTCTGTTCTGGCCTCATGCAACTGTTCTCCCAACACACTGGAGCCTCTCTTCATACTTGCTGCTCTGAAATGGAAACTTATGGCTTCTTTGGAAGTCAGTTCTATTGGATGATGTTTTGCCGGGGCAAACACATGAAGGACCATTTCACTGAAGTGGACACAGGTGAAAGAATGTTCTGCTAAAGCAAGCACATGAAAGGATGTGTGATGAAAGATCCTTCACTAACAATGTGCATGTCTTGGTTTGCCTTACATTACATAGCTGAGCTCCATTTGTTGTGACTCCATAGAGAAAAATGCATCAAAAAATTTCTGGTGGTGTTCTAATGTCTTCTTGCCACTTCCTCAGCCTTGGGCCAACTGGTACAACTTGTCAACTGATACAGACTTACGTGGAATTTTGCTAAGACAGACTCACATGCTGAGACAAGACATGTGGTGATGCAAAACCCATGGAGAACACATAATGTTTGGAGGGAGTATAAAAAGCCAGTGACGGGGGTGCTTTTTGCATAGCTAGCTTTGCAATGCTTCATTGGTCTCAAGTCTTCATCTTTGCTGATCTTCAGTTCATTGAGAGGGAGAGGCATGTCAAGGAGATGGATAGCTATCTGGGGCCCTGGTCTAAGTGTTCCCCTCCTGAACCTCAGGCACCAGCAGGACATGTTCTGTAAGGATTCTCATCAAACTACAGCTATCCATCTCTTAGGCTATCCCCTTCTCATCCTGGCATCCATGCTGGTCATAATTGATCCTGCTGATTCCTGCTGATTAAGTTGAGGCCTGGCTATTCCTGCTAGGTCAAGCCACCACTGCTGATTCATGTTTGCTACCCCAACACTACTGAACTAGACTACCGGTATATTAGTGAAGCGTTTGTGAGTGGATTGAGCTGCCACCGCTGATTTCTATTACCTGAGCTGCTGCTTTCCTGACAACGCAGATTGGATTTGCTCCAAAGAACAATTTCTAAACAGGTCCACTTCCTCCATATCCTGATAACCTTTCTTTCCCACTACCTCTGGTGGGCTAGAAGGGAGATTAAAGAGTTTCAGAACCCACAGTAAAAGTAGGTTTTGAAAATTTTAAGCTACACTGTTTCCTCCTACTTCAGATTTCTTCTTTATGCCAAACATATACCTATATGTTTCAATGTGTCAATTCTAGCCACAAGTGGGCCTTGAAGTCAATTAAAATAAATCCAAATCTCAGCTCCTTGGGGATGCCAGCCATGTCTCAGATATTTATTTATCCACATGGTCAGACATAAGGATGAGGTACAGACAGAGGTCACTTGAGCTGATGCATGGAGAGTCCAGAGGGCACATGATAGGGTTCTTTCCCCTGTAAGATCTAAGTTCCTATATCACTTCGTCAGCAAAGCCTCCTGAGACCCCGGTCTAAGTGTTCCCCTCCTGGACCTCAGGCACCAGCAGGACATGTTCTGTAAGGATGCTCAGCAAAGCTACAGCTATCTATCTCTTCAGGTTTGGAAATTCCCTCTTCCCCTCCTCATCCCAATCTTCTGTATCCACTCCCCTGTTCTCTCCTCTCTCCTCCACTTCCTTCCTCTTTTTCTTCCTTTTCCTCTCTCTTCCCCCTCCGTTCACCACGGACAGCAGCCTTCTCAAGCACTCTGTTCAGAGTGTCATTCTTCATATCTAACATACTGCGGGCAGTGGGGGCAGAGCATCCAGGCCTGAGTGCGACACTTGCTTACCATGCAAATTACCAGCCTCAGCTTCCCTAGCTGTCAAGTAGAAAAAGCACAGTCCTCCCTTGGTATCTGGAGAACTGGTTCTAGGGCCCTACAGATGTTACAGCGCAGGAATGTTCAAACCCTTTACATAAAGCATCCTTGTGTTTATATATAACCTCCACACATCTTTCCATCCCATTAAATCGCTCCTGATGATTTATATTAGCTAATAAAAGCCAAATGCCATGTAAACAGCTACTACACCTTATTTCTCAGGGGATACTGCCAAGGGAAAAGCCTCCATGAGCTCTGTATTAACAAAAATGGTTTTTTGGGTTGATCTTTTTTCTTCTATTTTCAACGCTTAGTTTGTTGACTCCTCAGATGGGGAACTGTGGATACAGGACAGTTGTGAGTGTTCATCAACCATCAGGGAGTTGTGAGAGTCAGTAAGGTGCTGCCTCTGAACCTCCATCCTGAGCATCCTACAAATGCTTAGCTACAAGGGAGGTCCCACACCCTCCAGCCCATTTCCCCACCTGCATGTGCTGGGATGGCCCACATGGTTTTAAGAGTTAAGGACAGAAATAAAGGGTTGTTACGGTGGAACCGAGAATAAGACAACGGTGACATTAAGAGGTAAAGACAGGATGATGAAGAGCTCAAGGTCATCCTTGGCTACATGGCAAGTTTGGGGCAAGCCTGGACTACCTACTTGAGATCCTGTCTCAAAAAATTAAAAAAATAAATGGCAAAGTCAGAAGCCTAGCTATGGTCCAGTTCTCTTTTAACTCTGGGTGGGCCTACGGTGTAAAAGATTTGTGAGGATGCTGGTCGGACTGAAACCCTCACTCTTATCAAGTTCCCTCTAGTACCAGAAGGGAGCAAATCCTTATCTAGGTACCTAAGCTTTGGGAGTTCCACCACCTTTAATAGCAATTTTACAGAACTCAAAAAAAGGCCAATTAATCCAAGCTTGCTGGCTTAGGCTTGTTAGCCAGCTCTTTGGGAAACTGACACAAGAAGATTGTAAATTTACGACCTGCCTAGGGTACAGAAGTTCAAGGCTGGCCCAAGGAACTTAATGGTCTCTGTCTCAAAATAAAAAGTAAAAAGAAAACTGAAAATGCAGGCCAGTCATAGACATTTTTAGTTCTTGTGGGTCCCTACAATTGATTCTCAGTACTGCATGAAAGTGAGGAAAATGTGGGGAAACGAGGAAAGGAGGGAAATTAAAAGGAACTTGTATCCCCAATTTGAAGTGGTCCAACAAATAAGCAGACTGTAGTGTGTGTGTGTGTGTGTGTGTGTGTGTGTGTATGCTGTGTAAACAGCTATTACACCTTATTTCTCAGGGGATACTGCCAAGGAAAAAGCCTGTCTTCTTTTTCCTCTCTCTTCCCCTCCTTTCACCCTTACCAGAATATATATATATATATATATAAATAATATAATATAGCAGCTGCAATAATATATATATACATTAATATATATTATATATGATATTCAAGTAGACATTAGTGTACTAAGGATATAGTACAATATTTATAGTTCTAGGGATTGACCTTAAGGCCTTACCTCAAATACACTAGAAAAGCACTATAGCCCTAAGCTGTATCTCCAGTCAACCAGTCAATAAACCACACACACACACACACACACACAACACACACACACAAAACAGAGGTAAATAAATAGTGTAAATAGAGAACAACAGGAAAACTAAGCAAAAGAGCTGAAATTTAAAAGCTCTTTAAGTCAGAAGTTATGCAGACAGCCTGCTGGAACAGGGCACGGTGGACCGGGTGGACAACTGGATTAGTATCCTGGCTCAGGTGTGGCAGTGTCTTTGGGGCAGGATCCTTCTGTCCCTGAGTCCTAGAAGTAATTACAGCACACCTACCTCATCAGGCTCTGGAGGGTTCCACAAGACGCAGCATGTGGGGCTCCTGGCTCAGGGTGAGGCACCAGGAGGGGCAAGGGTATGAATCCTGGGTGTGGCACCAAGCAGGGCAGCCACCCCATCTCCTGGCTGGCAAGTGACAAAGGCTGGTGCAGGGTGCTAGGTGCTGTGGACCCTCCCCCTCTAAGTCAGAACTAAGCCCTGAGGAGACCTTCCTGAAGCCTCCATTACATATCTAGGCTCCTGATAGACTCCTCTTTACCTCATAATGGCAATTAATTATTAGCTAATTATTTGGATAGTTGTTTCAATAATGTCTGCACAGCTCGCCCGGACACACATGGATGCCACAGGCAGAATGTTCAATGCCTACTGCTTGTCCCTGGCAGAATAAGTGAATGATGCATGCATACCTGGGATCTCTAGAGTGTGTGTATGGGAAGGCAGAGAAAGGAACTGGGCTTGTAGCTCAGCTGGTGTGTGCCTAGTACCCACATAGCCGTGGGTTCCATCCCTAGCACCCCATAAACAGAGACTGGCAGCACACACTTGTCATCCCTAAAGCTGGCCAGGTAGAGGCAGGAGGATTCAAGGCCATTCTCAGCTAGATAGTGAGTTTGAAGCCAGCCTGCAGGAGACACTATCTCAAATCCAGGACTTTCAGAGCTCTTTCTGTCACACAACAAGCAAGTCCCTCCTCTTACCCAGAGCAATCAGTATTGCAGGAGAAAACAATTGTAGGTGGAAGGACCTTCAGTTTTGCTCAAAGTAGCGTTTGTTAACATTTGAACCCGTGCACTTGTGAGCTTCCTGCTCTCAGGGAGGCGGGGCCGGGGGGGGGGGGGGGGGCAGGTAGGAGAGGGAATGGAGCAGCTGCAAAGAGCCAAGAGAGTCAAGGAGAGTTAGGGCTTCTCTAAGTTGGGACATCTCTGGGATCATAGGTGGGCTGACCCCAGCTGGGAAATCAGGTCACACACGGACTAGCAGGAAACTATCAGGGTGTCCTCCCTGTCCTCGAGTGGGTGTGGGGCGGAGCGCGCGGGTCCCACGCCCCCTCCCCGTGGCCTGACCTTTCCCACCATTGACTTGAGTGACTTCCCTGCCTCCACCCCTGTGCCTGAGTACTTACCTCCGGACAAGGCCAAGGTCAGGCAACCGATGGTAGCCACTAGGGGCCACATGATAGCTCCGGGATGGGGGGTGGGCAGGGTGGGCGGGGCCTGGGTCGAGAGGCTGAAGTGGGTATTGCAAAGCAAGCCCAGAGACTGACAGTCTGCTTTGTAAGCTTGAACTTTCCAGCTCTGTTCATCTGAAATCCCTGAGCCTTGAATCTTGCCCTCTCCGTTCCCACTGTGTGTGGGACACCCCGGGAGCTGGTGGAGGGGCAGCATGCACTCCTCTGAGCTCCAGGACCTGCCATCACCTCATAGAGGTCACCCGTTCTTCCTCTGCACTCTGAGAGCTGGGCCCAGATAGCATTCTCTCACCCATCACTCCTTCCCCGCCTCTGACCCCATTATCCCCTCTCTGGGCCTGCCCCGGACCCTGGGTCTCCTCCCTGACGTCTTGTCTTTCTGCATGCTTAGGCTCCCTACATCTCTGCAAGTTTCTGTCTCCACCTGTGCCTCACGCTGATTCAGCTATCCTGTATCCCCAACTTCCCTTCCCTCCTCCTTTCTCCTCCTTCCTGTCACCTTCCAACGCCCCTTCCCCAGGCCTCTGCCCCTCTCCCACTCAGAGACCCTACCTGAGTGAGGGGCCAACTTCAGCTGCCAGCTGCCTAGAAAGTTCAGCTCTGACCCATGGCTTTTAACCCCTGAGCTCCCTCCCCCAGCGCGCGCACCATTTCCCGGTGCTGGCTCCCCCTCTCCACCCCCAATGGCTCAGCTTGTTGTTGACAGGCACCCCCCAGCCTGGGCTCGGCCCTCAGCTTGGAGGTGGAGCTTCTGGGACAAGCTGGGACCCAGATCTGGCCCCGCCCAAGCCCGAATTGAACCCACTGTGAACCTTCCTGTGGCAAGACAAGACCATGGAAAGGGAGAAAGCCCACTTTCCTTCTCAAACTCCTCCCACCCCCATACTCCCTGCCATGCTACATCTCACTCTTTTCCTCACCTCAGCTCTCACGTTGTGCAAACTCTTAGTCTGCCCCAGCTCCCAGATAGCCATCACTGAGCTGTCCTGAAATCCCACTTTTACCATAGGATCAGCCCACCAACCTGTCTCAAGCGCCAGTCCCTTCACGTGCAACCCAAGCTTATCTCTCAACATCAAAATCAGCCCAGTCAGTGGGAGTCTCACCTCCAGTCTTTTTTCTTCTGAAATTTAAGGTGATGACCACATATGTTCATCACTTCTTTCCTAAAACACACGCCACCACGGGTGCCAGGCCTTGGAGGGTATCAAGTGCCCCTGGGCTCCTGTCAGGAAGAGCCTGAGCATGGAAAAGTAGTTTGAACTAGGCAGCCTTTCAGGAGCAGAGTTGAAGGAGTGCACAGCAAGGTGGGTGGAGAGGGAGAGGGCAGGTGGGGGAGGGGAGGACAAGCCTGGATGGGATGAGGTAGAGGAAGGAGGAAGGAGGAAGGGATGGTGTTTGGGGAATGAGTAGGTGGCTTCTGGAACTGTGGTTAGGTGGGGCCCCATGAGTTAATCCCAGGGGGTGGACAGGGCAGGATTAGGGATTAGGAAGGACAGAGGTGGGGTCAGAATTTGGAAACAAGCCAGGGATAGGGATCCAGTGATGTTTGGAAAGAGGGCACTAGTAAAGATGACATCATTAAGATAGAGGCTGGTGGGGTGAAGGTTCACAGGAAGGGAAGTGGGGATATGACTGGGTACAGGACTAGGAAGTTCAGTAGTCCAGACCAAGGGAGTTAAGATTTGGATGTTGAGATCAAACCTAGCGTTCAAAAATTAATTTTTAAAATAAGGTGTTGTGAAGCTGGGGATGTGGCTCAGTTGGTAAAATGCTTGTCTAGCGTGAAGTCCTGAGTTCCAAATGTAGGGGTACACACCTGTAAAGCCAGCATTAGGGAGGTAGAGGCAGGGGACCAGGAATGCAAGATCATCCTTTGCTACTTAATGAGTTTGAGGTTGGTATGGACTTAAAAAAGAGAGAGAGAAGACTCACAGCATATAGGCAACAAGGAATGCTAATATGAATTTATAAATCAATGCTTTGTTCAACCCATTGGTACTTCCACCTTGCAAATTTCATTTTTGTGAGTTTAAAGAAGAATGTTTGCATTGCTATCAGCTGCCCACAATATAGAGTTATAAAGTAGCACTGTGTATCACACAGGGCGTTACAGCACAGTTCTATCATCCTAGATGCCTGGAGAGGCTGGGCCAGGAGGAAAGAAATTTCAAGACCAGCCTGCATTGAAGAGTGAGTTCAGAGGCCAGCCTGTGCAACTTAGCAACACTTTGACTCACATACAAAGTATGAAGAGGACTAGGGGTGTGGCTGAGTGGTAGAGCCCCTGCCTAGAATCCCCCAGTGAGGGGTTAAAGGCATAGGACAGTGGTAGAGCTCCAGTGTAGGAGGGAAAGACTCCATGTTCAAGCCCCCGTACAGTTCAATGTTGTAAAGAAGCTTCTCAAGGACAATAAAACAGACCCAGAGATGTCCCTAAATACCAGGTTGTGTTTGGGGATAGGGTTGGATTGCACCTGGGAGGAAAATGGATATAAGGGTGCTGATAGAGTCCTGTTGGTTTGGGGTGGGTTGAAGGGCTGGATGGAGGACGGAAGGATGGTGAGATGGTTGGGATTGTGGGTGAACCCCAGTGGTAAGAACTAGATACATGTTGTGCATCTGTGTTGGGGTAGATCTTGGTCGGGGATTGGCTCACACCTGTGAGTTCTTGTTAAGGTGACTGAAAGGCCAGTGTCTTTCCCCAACCTGGACTTCCTCCACCTCCCTGGGCAGGGCTAGGAGTGCGTGCTGAGTCTACTCCTTTCCGGTAGAGTCGGGTTCAGGTGGGTGGCAGGAGGGAGGATGCTAGGTGAAATGAGGTGACAGCTTGTGTGGGAAGTTGGGGTACCTGTGCCCTCTTGTGGCTCAGGCTCAAGTTTCTGGTAAAGCTTTCTCACTTGGGAGGGGCTGGAGCCAGGAGTGGGGGCGGCTGGTGCTGGCATTTGTTGAGGGGTGATTGCCAGGTCAAAGTTGATGTTCAAGGTTATGATTGGCAGGGACTCAAGTAGCCTACCCATGTTGAAGTGAGGTCATGGACCCACCAAAGGCTGAGAGCCTTCCACCCCTCACTTCATTACTATGGCAACAAGGAGCCTATGGTTGATAACACACATACACACTGGACCAAATCCAGGGTACCATCTCACAGCTCGTCATCTTCCCGTCTATTGGCAACCTAGCCGGAGAAGAAAAAGAAAACTAGAGGAGCCAATGTTCCTAGTGGCTCCGAACTTGAGACCTACACACAGATAGACTGAGTTCAGGTGACGTGGTTGCTCTGTGCCTCAGTGTCCCCATTTGCAACATGGCCCCCATCCACAGCACTTATGTCATAGAAAAGAGCTGCATGAATCAATATTTCTGGCAGGGACTGTGGGTCCCCGAGTACTTGTCAAAGAACCAAAGCTAGAGAAGGAGGCAGCCCCAAGGTTTCCAGAGGAGGCCCCACCCTAGCTTGGCTTCAAAATAGGATTCTTTGTCAAGCATAAACTGGAAGTTCTGGTTGGAAGTCTTGGCTGGGACAAGAAACCCACACCCAGAGCCTGACGTAAACACAAACTGACAGAGAAGATACAAAGGAAAGGGGCCAGAAGAAGCGTTCACATTCCTAGTGGTTCACAGTCTGAGTACAGGAGATGTAACTACAGAGACGGGTAACCAAGGTGGGTGGGTGCGAGAACAGAGCCATGGGAGAAAGGCTGTGACACCCCAAAGACAGAAGACTCTTGGCAGACAAGATGGCCCATCTGGGTCCTTGTCATTAGGAACGCTGAGTTTAGTCCTCATCATCTTTACTCTTTACACCAGGATGGAGAGAGTTCCAAAGCTCTGTCTTACCACCTACCTGCATCTGCACCACATCCCTTGCATCTGCCTCTCTGTGCTTGTGGCTAAGACAGACTTCTCAGGATCTTGTCCCTCTTAACACTTCAAGGGTACAAGACCCTTTTGACAGGGTCATCAATAATTCTTTTCTTCCACCAGAAAAGTTCCAAAAGCATAAAAATGGTAGACTTTCTCCCATCTATCATTAAGAAAATGGCGATGGTGTAGGGAGAGAGGGCACACCACCTTCTTTCTCCCAACCTTGGCATTTCTCATCTCTGCTCCCATTTCACTCAGTCCTGTCTCTAAAATGTTGGCTACACTCCTAGTGTGCAATTTCTCTGAGCCTATTCCATGAGTGTGTTCTCCATGTACCCCTGTTAAGGGCACTAGTGGCCTCCATGTTGTGGAGTCCAACTGTCAGCTCTTCACTGACATCTTACTTGAGTTATCAGTAGTGTTCAAAGTGTGGGTTATCCCCAGTCAACAGCAGGGTTCCCTTCCTTGATGTTCTAGGACATGGTGTTCTTCTGGGTCTCTTCGTGTCTCACTGGAGGCTCCTCAGCTGTGTTTGGCTCTGTCTCTTCACTGCCTGGAGCTTCTTCTCTCTTCTGTCTATACTCACTCCCTTGCTGAACCCATCCTGTGCCGTGGCTTTAAATATTATCTACAGGTACACAACCACTGTTGTGTTTTATAAAAAAGAAAAAGAAGCCAGGGATATGCTGGGTGGAGGTGAGGTATGGTGTGGGAGGAGAGGGTGCCTCTGCAGGCCCATGCTGAGGCATCCCTTCCCCCTGAGGGACCAGCCACAGGATGGTATAGTATAGAATATAGTTTATTTAGGGCGGGGTGGGGTATTGAAGGGGTAAGGGAGAGAGAGAGAGAGAGAGAGAGAGAGAGAGAGAGAGAGAGAGAGAGAGAGAGAGGCGGGGTATTGAAGGGGTAAGGGAGAGAGAGAGAGACAGAGAGAGAGAGAGAGAGAGAGGAGAGAGAGAGAGAGAGAGAGAGAGAGAAGAGGCTGGCCATAAACAGGTAGAGAGAGGGAGGAGGGGAGAAGGGACAGAAGGAGAAGAGAGTAAGGGAGCAAGAAGAGGAGAAGACAGTGAGGAGGGGGCAAGCAGCCCCCGTTATACTGAGTCAGGCACACCTGGCTGTTGCCAGGTAACTATGAGGCAGAGCCTAGATGAAATGCCTACAACCACTTCCAAATTTATTGTCACTGGACTCTTGTTCTGGGCTCTTAAGTTTAGCATCTCCCTACCCACTCTTGATCCTCTCTGTTGGTGGTCACA
>JAJTUV010001420.1:270000-470000 GCA_021653895.1 Mastomys natalensis | reverse complement strand
ACTGGAAAAAAATGGTTCTGCGGTTTAGAGTACTCATTGCTCTAGCAGAGGACCTGAGTTCAAATCCAACACCCATGTGATGGCTCACAATCATCTCTAACTCCAGTTCCAAGACTCTGTCTTCTGACTTCTTTGTGTACCGGGCATACATAGGTGCACATGTATACACGCAGGCAAAACAATCATTCACATGAAATAGAATAAACAAAACAAAGTAAAACCAACAAAAACCAAGGGGAGTCTGAAAAGATGGTTCAGTGGTTAAAAACACTGTTTTTATAGAGGACAGAAATTCTGTCCCCAGCATTCAAATTCAGCAGCTCACGGCCACGCAGCTCCCCCTTCCGGCTTCGGCATGCACTGTACTCATGTGCACAAACCCGTGTGCAGGCACCATGTGTCTCCCAACATGAACAACTGCACACAGAGCAAAGATCCCAACTAAAAAGCACCAAAGAAGAGACTGGAGAGATGATTCAGTAGATAATAGCACTTGTTGCTCTTTCAGAGGACCCAGGTTTAGTGCCCAGCACTCACACGCTGGTTAGCAACTATGTACAACTCCCGTTCCAGAGGTTCTGACACTTTCTTCTGGCCTTCATGGTCACTGCACTCACACGGTACACAGATATATACTTGCCAGTGAAACACGCACACATATAATAAAAATAAATTAATCTTTTAAAAACCTGTAGAAAAGGTAGAGTCCAGGAGGCCCCATGCGTGTACTTCCCTCTGTCCTCTTCCTGTGCAGTCCTGGGTACAGTTCTTCACTCTCTCAGCCACGATGCAGGTCGTGTATGGAGCGTTGCCAGCCAGGGACACTCACAGAAGCCTTGATACCCAGGGTTGGTACTGGGGAAGTTGGTCACACCCGTATGTCTGCCCACTTACTTGTTTCAGTCTCTTTTCATATTCTCTGAAGCTAAACTGATACACATTTCGACATTTCCCACTGCCGGTCACAGCATCTGTCTAGACCTCTGGTTCTCAACCCTCCTAATGCACAACCCTTTGATACAGTTCCTCATGTTGTGCCTCCAGGCATACATTTATTTTTGTTGCTACATTATAACTGTAATTTTGCTACTGTTATGAATTATAATATAAATATCTGTGTTTCTTAGTGGTCTTAGGTGACTCCTGTGAAAGGGTCATTGAACCCAAAAGGCTTATGACCCACAGATTTCTGGTAGCCTTTAGAACATCCTGATTGATGACAATACCTTGGAGAATTTAACTACATCAGATCATCTGTACCAGTGGTTCTCAACCTGTGGATTACAATCCTTTTGGATGTCTCAAAAGCAACTCCATCACCAGAAATCCCACTCCAGCATTGGTGACAACTGATGAAAGTTGCATCCCTGAAACTCTCTTCAGGATTTACAGGCAGCTCCACAGGACAGAGAGTCTCCTCTGCAGCCCTAATTGCTTATATGGCCATGTGAGTCCTATAGATTTTGGGGACTCTGAGACTTGTGAGTTGGTTACTTTTTAAGTTTTAAAAGAAACTCTTTCTAGGATTGAATGTTTCAATTTTTGTCACACAGCCTTGCTCAGGCTGGAACTCGGGCTTCTTTGCTTTATAAAAAAGAACTGGAGCTGGACATGGTAGCCCACACCTTTAATATCAGTACTCAGGATGCACAGTGAGTTAGAGGCTCCTTGGTTTACATAACAAGTTCTAGGACAGTCAGAGCTACATAGTCTCATCTGTTTCAAAGAAAGAAAAAAGAAAAAGAAAGAAAGGAAGAGGGGAGAAACAAAGAAGGAAGGGAGGCAGGGGGAGGAATGCCTCTCCCTGTGGCACAGTGGAACAACATTTGCCTGGCATGCAGAAAGCCCTGGTTCAATTCCCAGCACTAGGAAAGATAAAATAAAAAGAACGTACCTATTAGAATCCATAAAATAACGTCTTCAGCATCACAGGTGGGCTGGTGAGTTGGAAATCAGATTGAAGTCATCTTTAATATATTTTTTTCTTAGCTTTGTAGAAGAATTCAAGATGAGAATTACAGGGTGAGCTGTTTACTATATAAGAAGTAATTGTCCACTTTCAAAAGTGTATTAAGTCAATCAGCTCAGTTCCTGCTTCAGACAAACAGAAAGCAGTGGACCCTTGTTACCTCTGGTCATCTACCTAGTCCTCCTCAAACTGAACATTTAGAGTAGAAAACTAACAATCAGTCTTGCCTGCTGATGTGACATGGTCTGATATGCTTTAGAATAAACAGGATGGAAAATGTAGAGGTGAATCCACAGGGCTGAAAATGGGCAACAGTAGTGGTAGACACAAAGATAAACTGCAGACGATGTTTGAAATTGAACCCTCCTTATTACTCAGCCAGTGAGGAAGGGGAAAGGGCCTGCATTGGAGTTATAAAAACTCTCTATGAACTGAGCTCTCTATGCTCAGTCAGCATACCTGCCATGGGGCTGACATCCAGCTTTGCAAAATCATAAACGTCCTCCATTTTCCTGCTCTGAGTCTCCAGACCATTATTATGAAACAAGGGTCCAGGTTTCTCCTATTGGTATTATCTCCTTGGACTCCACAGCTACCCAAGTCTGCAGTTTCTTATGTCTCCTTTTCCCCATAGGGCTTATAGACGGCTATGTATGAGAGTCACAGTGTATGCCTGTCACACTGTCACAGACTTCTCAGCTCCCACAGACCAGAAATGTACCATAAGACATTCCTAATGAACAGAGATGCTGATGTCCTCAACAACGAAACTAGAAAACACGGCTCAATGGCATCAAGGGATCATATGTCCTGATTGAGTCAGATTTATTCCTGGGAGAAAAAATTCAATTTGTAAAAATCAATAAATGTGATGATATGCCACATTAACGGAATCAAAACTATTGCATTGACCCCGATACAAAAAAAAAAAAAAAAAAAAAAAAAAAAAAAAAAGACAGAGCACAGTGTCTTCTCGATCAAAAACAACATTCTTCGGGGACTGGAAGATAGATGGCTCAGAGCCAAAAGCTGATAACATGATTCTTTTATTAATTAGTTTGGTGTGTGATACGGGGTGGGCATGCATGGTGCACATATAAAGTCAGAGAACAATTTGCAGGAGTTTTCTTCTTTCTCCATGTAAGTCCTAGAGATGGAATTCAGGTTGCCAGATGTGGCGGTACCTTGACCCGCTGAGCCATCATCCCAACCCAGATTACATATTATGTACAAATTGTGAATAACCTGCCAGTTGGGATAAATGAATTCAATGAAGTTGCGGAATGCAAAACCAACATACAAAAATAAATTGTATTTCTCCACACTAACAACAAACTACAAGAAAAAAAAGTAAGGAAAAGAAAACCCATTTATAATAACATCAGAAACAATGAACTATCTAGGAGTATATTTATCTAAGTAGGTATAAAGCCCTTTCACCAAAAACTATAACAATATTGTCCACAGACATTGAAGAGAACACAAATAAATGGAAAGATATCCCACATTCATGGATGTGAAAGGAATGATCTCATTTAAATGTCTGTGCTACAAAGTGATCTACAGAATCAACGTGATTCTTATCGAAATTCCAGAGATGGGGCTGGGTAGATGGTTTAGTGAGTCAGATGCTTGTTGTGCTAGCCTGAGGGGCTGAGTTTGGGTCCCCAGCCCCCATGTAACAGATTGGCTGTGGCAGCATGTCCCTGTAGCCCCAGCATAGTGCATAGTTGGAAGACCTGGAGATAGTAGGATACTATGTAGGTCAGCGTCAAACAACTCCTGGTTCAAAGAGAGAACTTATCTCAAAAACATAGGGTGGAGATGGCTCAGTGGTCAAGAATTTATAGTGCTCTTGCAGAAGACCTGAGTTCAGTCCCCAGCACCCACACTAGGTGACTCATAACCTCCTGTCACTCCAGCCCTAAGAAATCCAACAACCCCTTCTGGTCTCATCAGGTACTGAATTCATGTGGGGGATAGAGATGTGCTTGGGTGCAACACATACACAGAAGTGAATAAATAAACCTTCAAAATACTATTAAGATATGGGAGAAATATTTGCAAAGATTTGATAGAGAATTAATATCCAAAATATGTAGCATAAGGAACTCAAGCTGGTAGCAACAATGACAACAACCTTACTGGAAATGCACAAAGGACTTAAAGAGATATTTTTCAAAAGATGAGTCTCAATGAAGGATTGTCTACATTGGGCTGGTGGGTTATCTGCATGCCTGTGTGGGAATTAATTAATTTTATTGATACAGAAAGACATAGCACCATTCCCTAGGCAGGGATTTTGGAACCATATATGGGTGAATAAATATGCAACTGAAGAAACAGCTCAGAGGTTAAGTGTACTGGCTGCCCTTCTAGAGCACCTGGGTTCAATTCCCAACACCCACATGGTGGTTCACAACCATCTATAATTCTAGTTCCAGGGGATCTGATGTCCTCTTTTGCAAGCACAAGGCAGGCAGCTGGTGAACATACATATATTCAAGCCAAACACCCATTAAAATCAAAAGGAAAATAAAAGCTTTGCCTTAAAGGGGTGTAGGGGTGGTAATTGAGCTGAGCACAAACAAGCAAGCTAGCATCTATTTCTCTCTGCTATTGATTGTGGACTTGATGTGAACAGCTGTTTGCACTCCCCACCTTGACTTCCCCACAACGATGAACTGTAACCTGGAATCATAAGATGAAATAAAGTCCCTTTCTCTTAAGGTGCTTTCTGTTGGGGTATCTTATGCCAGCAACAGAAACAAAACCATGACAACGTGCGAATGGCCAGTGGACATTTGTACCACTAACTTATCAACAGATAAATTCAAAATTGGAGCCATAACTAGAGACCACCTGATACCTGTTAAGGGATAAGTGTTGACAAATTGTAGAGGGAGAGAACCCTTATGTGTTGTTGGTGGGGATATAAACTAAATGTGGCCATTATGGAAAGTTATACATAGAGTGACTGCACGAATCAGCATCTCCACTTGTGCCTAAGAAACAAAGTTAGATTCTCAGAGAGCCATCTGCCTTCCGTGTTCACTGTATTAGTCACAGGAATCAAGACATGGAGACAACCTAAGCTGATGGTTAAATGGATAATGAATGGCAAATACATACGAGGGAATATTAATCAGACGTATAAAAGGCTCATTTGGTGCAATAGGGACAAACCTGGAGGACATAGTGAGATAACTCAGCACAAGAAGATAAACACTGGGGTTAGAGAGAGAGTTCAGGGGTCACAATGCTTGCTGTACAAACATGAGGACCTGGATTTGAATCTCCATGACCCATATAAAAGTTGAATATAGTGGGATATATCTGTTACCCCAGTTCTGCGGTTGAGGATTTTAGAAAATATTCAATCTCAACCCAAGCCTTCTATCTTCCCTTTGATCATTCAGTTCCCAGATAAAAGGCACACATGTCCTTTGTATTTATAATAAGCCTTTATTAGCACTAATGCTGGGCAGATATCTAGCCTCTATGCTATTAAAATATATTTCTTATCAACAACTCTGAGTTATTACTTACTCTGTTTTATCTGGGCTGCTCTTAACTCCAATTGGCCAGCCCTCGTGGTCATGCTTTTTTGACCTCAAACCCATGGAATCTTTCCCTTTCTACACCTTCTTCTTCTCCTCCCTGCTTGTGGTCTCCCCTGACCCCCAACCCTGGGAACACAAAGCCCTGTCTATCTCAATTCTGCCCAGCTATAGGATGTAGGTATCTTTATTCACCAATCAGAAATAACTTGGGGGAAAGGTCACATAGCATCATTTGGGTCTACAAGCCATAGGACTCTCTTATCTCTGGGGTAAACAGGCCTTGGTAGGTGGGTCTTCAGATCTCACAGTGGGACAGCCTAGTCAGAACTGCAAGCTTCAGGTTCAGTAAGAGACTTTGTCATAAAATATGGGTAGAGACTGATGGAGGAAGACAGCTGACCCTTACTTCTGGCCTCCACCTATGCACATAAAGATGAGTATACCTTCTCTCATATCCAAGGCAATGGGCCCCTAGGACAGGAGCAAGCAGACACAATAATTGCAGATTGGGTTTTAAGACTTTTATTTTATTTTATTTTATTTTATTTTATTTTATTTTATTTTATGTGTATAAGTGTTTTTCCTGCATGTGTGATGTACACCATGTATCTGTCTGGTGACCACAGAACTCAGAAAGGTTGTGGAATCTTCAGAAATAGGAGGTGTGGATAGCTGTGAGTCACCATGTGGGTGCTGGAAACTGAACCCAGGCCCTCTGCAAGAGCACCAAGGGCTCTCAACCACTGAGCCGTCTCTCTGGCCCCTATTTTCTTTCCTTTTTTTTAAATAAAAAATTAAAGTCTTTTTTAATATAAATGGATGGTTCTTCTGCTTGTATGTCTGTGCACCATTTGTCTGCAGTGCTTACAGAGGCCAGAAGAGAGTATTGGATCCCTTAGAGTTGAAGTGGTAGGCAGGCATGAGCTGCCATGTGGGTTCTGGGAACTGACCTCTGATCCTCTGCAAGAACAACCAGTGCTCTTAACCACTAAGTCATTTCTCCCTCCCTCTATACCTCCCTCTCTCTCCTTCTCCTTCCCTCCCTCCGTCCCCCCCTCTGCATGTTTGTGTGTGTGTGTGTGTGTGTGTGTGTGTGTGTGTATACCATGCAAACCATGCAAATGCAGTGCCTACAGAGGTCAGAATAGAGCACTGAATCCCCTGGAGTTGGAGTTAAAGGTGGTTGTGAGACCTCCAATGTGGGTGCCAGGAACTGAAACTCAGGTTCTTGGAAAGAGCAGCAATCATTCTTAACCCTGGGCCATCTTTTCAGTTCTGCTCCTTGTTGCGGTAGATATTTAAAATGGTGGCACCCAATCTGTCTTGTGTTACAGAGCCGCCATGTTCCCAACTAGGCTAGGCCGGAGGTCACAAGCAGTGGAGTGTTCTCGTTGCTGCCTCAGCTCAGGCCGCTGGCTCAGGCAGGCCAGTAGCACCGACCCTGCCACCCACAAGATGCCAGCATGGGAGAGAGCTCTGCCAATCTTCCATGCTATCTCCACAAGGTTGGGCTGAGCCGAGACCATCCCGCCATCCACACAGTACCCGGTAGAAATGAGACTCTAATGCTTAAAGATTAACCAAAGGCTTTATATGTTTGATAATGCTCAATTAACAAGATGCCCACACAATTAGAAGTGTTAACCAATTAACTAACCTAGATATAAGTTGTTACCTAGTACTGTTCCCAATACATGTGTGGTTCTCCATCCTCCTACATCTCTGTCTCCCTAGCTCCTCCTTTTCCTTCTCCTCTTCCTCTCCTTACTCCTCCTTTTCCTCTCCTTACTCCTTATATAATTCTGGGAGGTAGAAATACCTCAATCATCTCTTCTGAAAACACACAGACAAAACCTTTTTCCCAAAGTAGAGTATCCTTGAGCCAGTAACCAGAAAAAAAACTTATCTTGACCTCTTTTGCAGAGGAAAAATATAACCACAAAACTGAAAATCACACCCATCCTGAAAATAAAATCAATTTAATAACTAAAGTACTGTATGTGCCTATTCTTAGACCTTTCCTATTTTACCAAACAGGAAATGAACCCAGAATTCCTGTGGGGCCCACGTTAGACAGAACCTGAGTCTCCTGTGAGGCAAAGTAACTTTATATCATCTGAATACACCTGATTTACAGTATCATTCTGTTTGACTCTCTGCCAGCACAGTCTCTATTTATACACTGTACTCTCTACTCTAGAGTCAGTGACAAGTTTCCCTACAATTTTCCTCTATAGCTCCCTAACCGTTTCTTTAAAAATATGTGCCACCCAAGAACTCCAAAACCCCATGCTGTCTCCTAAATAAAGCCAGCCCCCTGCATCTGAACCACACCATATCAAAGACATACACAAAGCTCATTCCTAGGTAGACATTTGCGTGGATGTGCTGGTAGAGGACTGATGTTGGCTCTCTGAAACAAAGCAGTCCTGTTTGCCACTTGCTGTATTGTAAATGGTCCCACTGTAATGACAGTTACTGATAAGTTCTAGTTTCACTCTGTTACTGTGACAAATACCATAACAAAAGCAATTTAGAGGAGAAAAGAGTTTGTTTTAGCTCACAGGTTATAGTCAGTCATTGAGGGATGTCAAGGCAGAAATTCAAGGAGAAGCTTGAAGGAGAAACCGCAGAGGAACACTGTTCCCTTACACAGGCTCACGCTCAACCCAGGACGACCTGCCCAGGGGTGGCGCCTCACATAATGGACTAGGCCTTCTATCTACATCAATTAAGAATCAAGATAATCCCTCACAGAGATGTTCACAAGCAAATCTAGTCCAGACAATTCTTCAGTAAAGACTCCCTTCTTAGGTGACCCTAGACTGCCAGATTGACAAAAGCTAACCAGGGCACTGGTTGTGCATGTGGGATGAGATATTTGGAAGTTTGTTGTGATGATTAATTTTTACTGTCAATTTGTGTGATTTAAGAAACACTTAGAGGGCTACAGAGATGGCTCAGTGGTTAAAAGCACTGGCTGCTTTTCCAGGGAACTCAAGTTAAATCCCCAGTACCCACACACTGGCTCACAACCATCTGTAACTCCAACTCCAGGGGATCTGATGCCCTATTTTGACCTCTACCAATACCAGGCACATGCAAAGACATAAATGCAGGCAAAACACTTATGCACATAACCTTTCTGAAATCAAAAAAGAAAATAAAACATTCCTAGGGACGCTAGGGCTATAGCTCAGTTGGTAAGACCTGACTTTGATTCTAAGAACTCATGTTCTTACATTTTGTTTTGTTCGTTTGGTTTCGGTTTTGTTTGTTTGTTTTAATTCAGGCATGCACCTGCATCCCCAGTCCCAGTGCTGGGAGATGGAGACAGATAATTACCTGGGGCTTACTTTCTAGCCAGCCTACCTTAATCAGCAGGCTCCTGACCAGTGAGAGACTGTACAAAATAACAAGGTGAACAGCTCCTGATGAATGATACCGGGAGACTTAGATTTTTCAAAAATCTACATTAATAAGGGTTCTTAAATGCTTTAACCTCCCTTCTTTAAAAAAATGGATATTTTTTATGTATTTACATTTCAAATGTTATCCCCTTTCCCGTTTCCCCTCCGGAAGCCCCCTATCCCCTCCCCTCTCCCCCGCTTCTCTGAGGATGCTCCCCCTCCCACCCACCCACTCCCACCTTACCCCCCTGGCATTTCCCTACACTGGGGCATCGAGCCCTCACTGGACCAAGGACCTCTCTTCCCATTGATATCCAACAAGGCCATCTTCTGCTACATAGGTGGCTGGAGCCATGGATCCCTCCATGTTTTCTCTTTGGTTGGTGGTTTAGTCCCTGGGAGCTCTGGGGGGTCTGGTTGGTTGATATTGTTGTTCTTCCTATGGGTTGCAAACCCGTTCAGCTCCTTCAGTCCTTTCTCTAACTCCTCCATTGGGGACCCTGTGCCCAGTCCAATGGTTGACTGTGAGCATCTGCCTCTGTATTTGTCAAGCTCTGGCAGAACCTCTCAGGGGACAGCTATAACAGGTTCCTGTCAGCATGCACTTCTTGGCATCCACAATACTGTCTGGGTTTGGTGTCTGTATATGGGATGGATCCCCAGGTGGGGCAGCCTCTGGATGGCCTTTCCATCAGTCTCTGCTCCACCCTTTGTCCCCATAATTCCTTTAGACAGGAGACACTCTGGGTTAAAATTTGGAGATGAGTGGGTGGCCCCTTTCCCCCAACCAGGGACCTTGCCTAATCTCTGGATATGGTCTCTACAGGCTCTCCCTCACCTTTGTAGGGCATTTCAGCTAATCTCATCCCCATTGGATCCTGGGAGCCTCTTGCTTTCCTGGCATCTGGGACTTGCTGGTGGCTATCCCCAGTTCCCCATCCCCCATTGCTACACACCTCTTTTCAAATTCCTGACCCTCTGTATATCATCCCTGTCTCCTCCTATACCTGATCCTGCCCTCCTCCCCCTCCCCCTCCTTTCTTCCTCCCAAGTCCCTCCCACTCTCTACCTCCATGAGTATTTTGTTCCTCCTTCTAAGAAGGACTGAAGCATCCACATTTTGGTCTTCCTTCTTCTTGAGGATCACATGGTCTGCAAATTGTATCTTGGGCATTCCAAACTTATGGGCTAATATCCACTTACCAGTGAGTGCATACCATGTGTGTTCTTTTGTGACTGGGTTACCTCACTCAGGATGATATTTTCTAGTTCCATCTATTTGCCTAAGAATTTCATGAATCCATTGCTTTTAATAGCTGAGTAGTACTGCATTGTGTATATGTACCACATTTTCTGTATCCATTCCTCTGTTGAAAAACATCTGGGCCCATATCTAAACATAGTAAAAGCAATATACAGCAGACAAGTAGTCAACATCAAACTAAATGGAGAGAAACTTAAAGCAATCCCACTAAAATCAGGGACTAGACAAGGCTGCCCACTCTCTCCCTACCTATTCAATATAATACTCGAAGTCCTAGCCAGAGCAATTAGACAACAAAAGGAGGTCAAAGGGGTACAAATTGAAAAAGAAAAAGTCAAAATATCACTATTTGCAGATGATATGATAGTATAGTTAAGTGACCCCAAAAATTCCACCAGAGATAAACAACTTCAGCAAAGTGGCTAGATATAAAATTAACTCAAACAAATCAGTAGCCTTCTCTACTCAAAGGATAAACAAGCTGAGAAAGAAATTAGGGAAATGACATCCATCACAATAGTTATAAATAATATAAATACCCTGGTGTGACTCTAACCAAGCAAGTGAAAGATCTGTGTAGCAAGAACTTCAAGTCCCTGAAGAAAGAAGATCTAAGAAGATGGAAAAATCTCCCATGCTCATGGATTGGCAGGATTAATATAGCAAAAATGGCCATCTTGCTGAAAGCAATCTATAGATTCAATGCAATCCCCATCAAAATTCCAACTCAATTCTTCAAAGAGTTCTTCAAAGAAAGAGCAGTTTGCTAATTCATTTGGGAAAACAAAAAAAACCCAGGATAGCAAAAACAATTCTCAACAATAAAAGAACTGGGAGAATCACTATCCCTGACCTTAAGCTGTATTACAGAGCAATAGTGATTAAAAAAAAAAAATCTGTATGGTATTGGTACAATGGCAGATAGGTAGGTCAATGGAATAGAATTGAGACCCAGAAATGAACCCACACACTTATGGTCACTTAATCTTTGACAAAGAAGCTAAAACCATCCAGTGGAAAAAGGACAGCATTTCAACAAATCATGCTGGTCAACTGGAAGAAGAATGCAAATCGATCAATTCTTATCTCCTTGTACAAAGCTCAAGTCCAAGTGGATAAAGAACCTCCACATAAAACCAGATAACACTGGATCTAACAAAAGAGAAAGTGAGGAAGAGACTCAAACACATGGGCACAGGGAAATTTTCCTGAAAAGAATACCAGTGGCTCAGTCTCTAAGATCAAGAATTGACAAATGGGACCTCATAAAATTGCAAAGCTTCTCTACAGCAAAGGACACTGTCAACAGGACAAAACAGCAACCAACAGATTGGGAAAAGATCTTTACCAATCCTACATCTGAAAGAGGACTAATATCCAATATATACAAAGAATTCAGGAAGGTAGACTCCAGAGAACCAAATAACCCTATTAAAAATTGGGTACAGAGCTAAACAAAGAATTCTCAACCGAGGAATATCAAATGGCTGAGAAATGTTCAACACCCTTAGTCATCAGGGAAATGCAAATCAAAACAACCCTGAGATTCCACTTCACACCAGTCAGAATGGCTAAAATAAAAAACTCAGGTGACTGCAGATGCTGTTGAGGATGTGAGAGAAAGAGGAACACTCCTCCATTATTGGTGGGATAGCAAGCTGGTACAACCACTCTGGAAAACAGTCTGGTGGTTCCTCAGAAAATTGAACATAGTATTTATTACTTGAGGACCAAGCTATACCACTTCTGGGCATATACCCAGAAGATGCTCCAACATATAACAAGGACACATGCTCCACTATGTTAATAACAGCTGTATTTATAATAGCCAGAAGCTGGAAAGAACCTAGATGTCCTTTAATCTCCCTTCTATCTCACCAACCAACAGAGGTAGTGGAAAGTTAAAAGGTCAAAGGAGTATGTGTACCTGTTTAGAAATAATTCTTTTGGGTGATTCCAATCTTTGAAGTCAAGATATCAGCAGTTCAGTTCACATGAATCAGCAGCAGCAATTTGATCCAGAAGAAACCAAGAGACTCTGCCAATCGCCTGAGTCTGTGGAAGCAGCAAAAGGCCACCAGAGTATCATGAGACGTTCTTTGATGAATTCTTTCTCTATGAAGTCACAACAAAAAATGATCAGCCAAGAATGCAAGGTGAACCAATGCCATAGCATTGTCAGTGAAGACCAGTGTCAGCTAAGAGTGGCAAGGCGACCCATTCCACAGCATCATCCACTGTCTGGTAGGTTATAGTTATACCATTTCCAAACATCACATGTTCTCTCAAGCCCACTCTAACTAAACATCACATGCACTTCTCCCAGGAAGCTTCCAGAAAACCTTCTATTCTCAGCAAAACATCCTCCCACATGTCTGCCTCAGCAAAACATTGGCTCACAAGCCAGTTTCCAGAAAAACATCACATACACAACTTAATCGCCAAAAGAAACCAGAAACTTCCAACTTCCACTTCAATGCCTGAAGCTAACCTTTGACCTCCACATCACTCATACACAGACACACACACACACCCCACACACACACACACACACACACCACAGTATACACATACATACATGTGCATGACCCTGGGTTGAAACATTCCATTCTGGAAAAAGGCTTCTTAAGGCTCAGGAGTTTTAAATTAAAACATTCCCTCTGTCAGAGTTGGCTTTTTGTCAGTTGACATAAATTAGAGTAATCTTGGAAGAGGAGCTCAATTAAGAAAATACCTTCATTGATTGCCTGTAGTATATTTCTTGATTGCTGTAAGATAGTCCAGCCTAAGGAAGGTGATCCTAGGGTATATAAGAAAGCAAAATGAGGGGCTGGAGAGATGGCTCACCAGTTAAAAGTACTGACTGCTCTTCCAGAAGTCCTGAGTTCAATTCCCAGCAACCACATGGTGGCTCACAACCATCTGTAATGGGATCTGATACCCTCATCTGGAGTGTCTGAAGACATCAACAGTGTACTCACATACATGAAATAAATAAATAAGTCCTTGAAATAAAGAAAGAAAGAAAGAAAGAAAGAAAGAAAGAAAGAAAGAAAGAAAGAAAGAAAGAAAGAAAACAAGTGAGCAAGTCGAGAGAAACAAGCTAGTAAGTAGTGTTCTTCCATGGCTTCTGCTTCAGTTCCTGCCCTGCGTTCCTGCCATGAATTCCTTGGATGAACTGTGGATGTGGAAGTGGAAGTTAAATAAGCCCTTTCCTTTTCAAGTTGCTTTTGGTCATGGTCTTTATCAGAGCAATAGAAACCCTGACTAAGACAGAAGCTCATACCAGGAGTGGGGTTTTGATGTAGCACACCAGACCATGTTTTGGGGAGAACTGTGGAAGGGTCAGAGTCACTGAAGAGAGCCCAGGCTATTGGTGAAGGTGAAGTTGTAGTAGATCCCCAAGCATTTTGGAAATGCCAGTACCATGGGCATCCTATGGATGGCAGAGTCGAGAGGTAGAGCTGTCCAAACCCTTTGGAGCCCAGAAGTGAGCCCCATATATCTGACACTGAGCTTGACTCTGTTGAACTCTGGTTCTGCTTTCATTTGATTGTGACTGTGTTCTAGTTCTTCCTTTTGGGAGTAAGAAAGTATTTAAACTTTAAAAAACAAACAAAGAAACAAAGAAACAAACAACAACAACAAAAAAAACAGGAGTCTACGGGCTGGAGACATGGCTCAGTGATTAAGAGCACTGATACTCTTCCAGAGGTCATGAGTTCAATTCCCAGCAACCACATGATGGCTTGCAACCATCGACAATGGAATCTATTGCCCTCTTCTGGTGTGTCTGAAGACAGCTACAGTGTACTCATACACATTCAAAAGAATACATCTAAAAAAAATTTTTTTAGATAGAATCCACAGTTAAGAAACTTTGGTGTATTAGAGAGAAATTAAGCATTTTTGAGAAGACTGGACTTTTATAAGTGTTTGAATTTTTAAGACCATGGAGCTTTTATATTGAAATTTCAAGTTGGAATGTTCTATATTGCTACAGTGGTATTAATATGAGATCTTAAAGTCAAACAAGAAAGGGAGCTTTATGGTTTAATTGTGATGTGTTAAGTTGATAATGGGCCACTCTCTGGAGAATGAAGAGGCAACACAGTGGTTAAGAGCTCCTGTTGTTCCCAGACAGAGTACAATCACCTGCAACTCCAGCTCTGGGAATCCAACACCGATAGTCTCTTTGGTGTCTGTAGGTAGTTCATACATCCTGACCTCATACACATACACATAACAAACAAACAAGCAAGCAAACCAGTCAGATGTGTTTAATGCAAGTACTCAGGAAACATATGCAGGTAGATTTCTGTGAGTTCAAGGACAGCCTGGCCTACATAGCCAGTTCTAAGTCACACAAAGATTCATAGTAGAGCCTGTCTGAAATAAAATAAATATTTTTAAATTGCATACACATTTTCTCCAAGAAGGAGTGATGTTCATGAAACTTTAAAAGTAAACAGATATCATGTCTGGGAAAGTAAAAATTCCCAAGATACACAAGGCCCATCTCCAAGGTTCTAAACCAGCAACAGTGGCCAGAGGGGGGATTTTCCCACCTGTCCAATTGCCTGCAAGCTGTGTGTGGGATGGGATGCATCCAGAGATGCAGCCTTTGTGAGTCCCAGCTCTGCAGGATGGGGCTTTGACACCAGGCAACTGCCTTTGGGTTGTCTCTGCTCATGTAAGGAACCTCCCCACAAATTCACTGGTTACCAAGCTGGACTTTGGTGTGATTGTTGTTGGTCTGTCACTCATTTCTTCCCTCCCCTCCCACTCTCTCCCCTCCCTTCCTGTCTCTGTCTCTTTCTCTTCCTCTCTCTCCCTTCCTCCTTCACTCCCTCCCTCCCTATCTCTCTCTATCTCTCTCCTTCTTCCTTCCTCCCTCCCTTCTCTCTCTCCCTTCTTTCCTATCTCTGTCTTTCCTCCTTTTCTCCCTCCCTCCTCTCTCTCTCCTTCCCTGTCTCTATCTCTCTCCTCTCCTTTTCTCCCTCCTTCCTCCCCTCCCTCCTCCCTATATCTCCTGACCCACTGAACTTTGAGAAGGCAGCACTGACTTCAAAGCCTCCTCACAGGATAGTTGATGTCCTCTAAACTGTGAGCCAAAATAAACTTATCCCTCGAGGGGCTTACACCACCTAGTCTTTTGCAGAAAACAGAAAATGCACAGATAGGATAAACACAAATGGCCTAAGTATAGCTATTAGCTTAAAACAGGAATGTTGCTGTACAGATAGATTTATTAAAATTTGCTTATTTGTGTGTGTGTTGTATGTATGTGGTTTTGTGTGCTATGTGCATGCAGTGCCCACAGCAACTAGAAGACAACACCTGACCCCCTGAATTGGAGGTATAGATAACTGTCTGTACCTCCACCATGTGAGCCTCCATGTGGGTGCTGGGAAGTGAACCCAAGTCTTCTGCAAGAGCAGCTAGTACTCTTAACTGCCAAGCCATCTCTCTAGTCCTTTGACTTTTCTTTTAAGATTGTTTCATCATAAATTTATGTCTCTTAAATTTTAACAATGGTTGATTTTATCAACCAGCTCTTAAAATACCTGAAGTGTCTCCAGTTGTCTCCCTAAGTCTTAGTGGACACTGACATCAAGTGCTGGTTAAGTGGCCTCTTTAATCACAGGGACGTTGCATGACTTCTATGATGTTTGCTGTTACATGTGGGCTGCCCACTGCCAACATGTAGGTTGCACAAGCAGGGCTTTAGAGTGGACTTTTGACCATGTCTTCTGCATCAACTAGGTCAAGGATTGCTGCATAGTAGGTGTCCAAAATTGACAGATAATTGCTCATAGTAGATGTGCAGTGAGTACTACCTGAGAGAAAGTAAGAAAAAGAGATTCATAGTGGAGCAGTCTTGTGAAAATTAGGGTGGCTTGCATGAGGTCAGCAAAACATGCTACCTCTGGATAATACTCATGGTTCTGTGTCTACAGGAGGAGGTCTGGGCTGGACTCCTGCCCTGAGTCTAGTTTCAGGTCTGGATTCCGGTTCTGAGACAGGAGGTTGGGGTCTGGATCCCTATGTCTGAGAAATGAGGGCTGGACTGGAACCCTGGCATTCAAGGTCGTTTGTGTCCTGCCTCTGTAGGGATTGGAGTCAGGGATGCAGGTTGGAGATGAACATGATACATGAGAGGTTGGCTTTGCTGGGACTTGAACTCAGCTGTCCTCCCCTACTCTGATTAGCAGAAGGAAGACTCTCTGTTTGCACAGTTAGCAAGGATGAGGCAGCTCGGAGGTGGGGAACCCAACCACAGATGGATGGATTGTGATGGGCAGACTTGAGAGATGAGTCTGGTGCCTGAGCCAGTCATGTGCTTTTCACAGCACATGGTGCTCATGGGAATAGACTAATGAAGAAAGCATGGGGTAATGTGGAACGACTCCATTTTTATTTTTATTTATTTGAATTTTAAAGACAGTAAGAGTTTTGGAAGCAGACTTCTTTGGATGAGGATATTGATCCAGAGCATTTGTACTCCAGCCTCTGGTTTCAGTGACTCTCAAACTGTGACAACAAGCTGTGAGAGGGATTCCAGAGCCAAGACTCTGGGAAGGAAGGTGGAACCTGGAATAAGGGCAAGGATATGGGATCTGAGGGAGGAATCTGGGGCCTGGGGGCTTGGGTCTGAGGGAGGAGCCTGGGGTGTGGGAGCCTGGGTCTGAAGGAAGAGGCTAGGCGCTAGAGTCTTAAGTATGAAGAAGGAGGGCTAAGGAGGACTCTAGTGTCTTGGGGAGGACCCAGATGTCTGATGGAGGAGGCCATGAAAGCACAGACACAGCTGGTGATGATCAGATGGTGATGGATGATCAGTTGCTTTGGATTGTCCTCTGAATCCAGCTGTAGTAATTGCACAGGTTGGTGTAGACTCCTGGGTAGCCAGGCATAGCACAACGTTCCATTCCCCAGGACACGAGACCCTGGAGTTGTCCGCCACACACCAGAGGTCCCCCAGAATCACCCTGTGAGGAGGAGGAATGGGAATAGAACCAGCCACAGGAGTAAACATCTGAGACAATAGCCCTCCTCACCTCTGACTCCAGCCTCAGGCAGGGGCAGAGCTCCCCTCTGCAACATCCCCACCCAGTCTCCTTCTATGAATCTGATATGGCTCCTCTCTCTCACTGAATCTGTGTCTCTTCACATACCCTATCTCTGTCTAAGAAGTTTATCTTCATTAAACAGAAAGTGAGGTATAATAATAGAGTTAAGTCCAAAGGGTCTGAGTTATTCCTGTATCTCTGTGCCCTGAGTTCTCTCAACTATGTCCTCTGACTTTTCTGTTATTGAGACAGAGTGGGATCCAAAACCTAGCTCCAAATTGTCCCAGAATGGAATCTGAGCCTTACCTGACAGGAGTCCTTCCCACCTTCAGGGACCCCGGCACAGATCATGCCAGATGTTATGGCTCCAGAGTAGGCTCGCTGGCATACTTGCTCTGACATGATGTTGACATTCACACACTGCAGAGCAGTGGGGTACCTGGCTGATGGGATGGAGGATACATAAGGGTCACAACTAGAGTACTATGGACCCAGGAGTCCGGCATCAGCCTCCTCCCTCAGACCCAGAGGTCCAGCTTTGTATTTTCAAGGTGGAGGCTTCTTACCAGTGGGACTAGCTATGGTCCCCCAGCCTGACACTCGGCAGGGAGTTCCTGGGCTGGCACAGGAGCTGGCCACAGAGATGGTCTTCACTGCTCGTCCCAGTCGCACCTTCCTCTGCAGCTTCAGCAACATGAGGTCATTGTTATGGGCCTGGGGTTGGTACTGGGAATGTGGCACCTGGCGAATCACCCGCACCACTTGCTGAGTCGCCTCCCACTTTCGTATGTTGTGCTTGCCCAGGGCTACATGAAGAATCCTGTCCCATAAATCCAAAGAGTAAATGCTGCTTAAAGTCTGACCACAGACCATGTTCTGGCCCCATTGTCTTCCATGATGATGAGTTTCCCTCAAAGTCTAACCTGTGTCCCTCTAATTGTGGGCTGAGTATTTTGTGGCCTCTTGTATTCTTCCTTTCTTCACAGCCTGGGCATTCTCTCTTTACCCAACCTCATTTGATGTCCCTTCCTTTTGAGGGATATACTCAAGGGCCATTTGAAGTCCTTGACTCAGTTCCTGAGTCCTTGAAGGTTTCTCAGAGGATTACATCTCCAGACTCCAAATCAGAGTTGATATTCTAGGGGAAACACCATTATCATCTCTGGTTTAGACATTTTCTAGGCAAAGGTCAGGGTTCTAGATTTAGTCTAGATTATGGTATAATTTCTGGATTCAGATGTAAGCCTAATATTTCAGCATAAGCTATGGGCTCTGCTTTTAGCTCTGTATTGCAGATTGAATTTGAGTTCTAGATGTCAATATAAGTTCTCATTTCTAGAATCATCTTGGTTCCACTTTGAACAGTGACTTATGATATTAGCAGATTGATTCTGGATTCTGGACACTGGTGAGAACTCATGTCTAGGTAAGGCTCTGGGTTCTAGACTAACTTTTGTTTATGAGCTGGGTTCTGGACAATGGTTTTAAGTTCTGGACTCTGTTAGGCTCAGGTTTCTAAATATTCATCTGAGTTTATAATCTAGACAAAGCTGTCTCAAATTGCACAACAGGTGATAATTCTAGACTCTGGTCTGTGTCCTCAACCAGAAGCTTTAGGTTCTAGTCTAAGCTAACATTATGACCTATATATAAGGAAATAGAATCTGGTTTTCATCCTTGGCTCTGTATTCTGCTAGACTCTGTTCTGCTCTCAAGTCTCTGGGTTCTAAGTTAAATTTTCATTTTTGGCAGTCACCTAGGTCACAGTCATGGTGTGAGCTATAGCCTTGACATTCACTTCAAGGCTAAGATCTGAGCTCTAAATTCTGGTTGCAAATCAAGGAGGAGCTGGGTTCTAAATAACAAATTATGGTCAGTATTCTAGGATTCAAACTCCGGGATGGAGTCAGGGTTCTAAGATGCTCAAAAAGGATCTGGTAACTAGACTTAGAGATCATACACAGATCTAGAACAAGTTCTAGGCCCAGACTATTCTTTGAGTGGGGTGTGCATGCAATAGCACACACATGTAAGCCTGAAGCCAATCACCTTGTTTGAGACAGGGTATCTCTTGTTATTCAGTTCTGCATCTTCCAGGATAGCTGGCCCACATGCTTGAAGAAAGTCTTCTGATTCTTAACCTCTCTATAGGAGTGTTGTGATTACAGACATGTATATTACTACATCTAGCTTTTAGGTGAGGTCTGAGGATTCCAATTCAAGTTGACAAGCTTCTATAGTAAACCCTTTACACACTGAGTCATGTCCCTTGGCCCTGACTATTCTTACAGTTGTGTGTTCTAGCTGCAAAAATAGTTTCCAGACTCTTGTCTGGGTCATATGCTCAGAACTGGGATCTGGGTTCCTGGTATGTTCTGAGTTTCTAAATGTAGATTGTGTACTAGTCTAGAATGGGCCATTGCTGGTCCTGATGTGGCAGTTGGTAACTGGATGAATATACAAGCTTGTGACTTAGATTCTAAACCAACTGACTGCCTTTGTTATCTAAGCACAGGTCTAACTTGATGGCAAGGGCTCTACACTCTGAAATTATGCCTCTCAGCCTAGGTCCTTCTCTAGTCTCCAAATTAGGACCTAGCCTCTGCACTGCGTGCTGTACATGGATCTGGGTTTACAACTAACCTCTGGGACCCTGGGATCTAGAAGTCATTGACTTAAGAACAAGGGAGATTACTCACGGGCGGGCACAGTGAGCAGCAGTGATGACCCACTGGTCTGACAGCAGGACTCCACCACACAGGAAGCGACGCCCAGGTCCTGCTTGCAGAGCAACCTGCCACGGCTGGGAGTTCTGGATACATGTGTAGCCACCAATAATTTTATGATCTCCTTGGCTCTGGACTATGGCTACGGGGAGACGGGTTGGAGTGGGGAGGGGAAAGGAGATGAATCAATGTCCTCTAATCTCCAACGGTATACAGTGCCTAGCAGACAGAAAGTCTTCCATAGGGCTCAACATGTAAACCAGCCACCTCTTTCCGCTCCACCAAGTGTGTTACACATTCAACATTGTCCCCAACAAAACAGGACTTTTCTGACCTCTCTCTCAATTGACCTTCATGGTTTATGTTATGTGTCCATGTCCACCTCAGCCAGGACCTAACCACAGCGACAGCCTTTGACTCCACCCTCCCGTGAGCACTTTATTTCCTTTAGGTTGAGATGAAGTCTCACTATGTCCAGGCTGGCCCGGAACTCCCTGCATTCTTCCTATCTCAGACTCCTAAGTGCTGGCCATCAAGGCACACACCAGCACTCCTGGTTCCCACGAATATTTTTGGTTTTCCATTTTCATGTGGTATGCATATGTGTGTGTGTGCTGATTTGCAAGTATGTGGGTACATGTATGTATGGCTGTATGTGTATTCATATGTGTATGTGAAGGTCTGACGTTATGTTGGAAATCTTCCTTGATCACTTTTCCATGTTATTCACTGAAGCAGAGGCTCTTAAACTACTATAGAGCCTACCCTTATGGGTAACCTCACTAGCCAGCTGCCTTTGGGGCATCCTCTGTTTTGCCTTCCAACATTGGAGTTAAAGGATGTCCATCACAAACAGCTGCCACGTAGGCTCTGGGGATCCGAATTCTAGTCCTTATGGTGGAGTGGAGGTGTTTTAACTGCTGAGCCAGCTCTCTGGCTCTCCAGTGCTCTCCTCAGAGTGCCATCAGCCATTTCAATCCTTCCTCAACCTCCTCCAAGGAGTTCCTGTGCCCTTCCAAACCCTCCTACTCAATTGGTCCCCAGAGCTGCTCTTTCCCCAGACTCCCCCCACACTTTCATCTTCCCTGACGTGACCAAAGACAGCCCCTCAAGCCTCTTCAGATAGAGCCCACTTGAGATGCCAGAGCCTTCTCTAATTCCTTATTTTCTCTATCTTCTGTAGCTGCCTCCCTCTGGAATCCTATTTCTTGATATCTCCAGACTTAGAATGTGGACATGAACTCCTGGTTAAGTGAGATACTCAGCATCAGCCCCAAGCTACCCCTTCCTCTGTGTGTGTATGCAGTCACCCCCTGCTCAGTGTGTGCCCAACTACCCACTGCTCTGTGTGTGTAACCCTGTGACATCTGGTCTACTTGAGTCCCATTACAAGGCCTAGAGATGAACATGCTATGTGGAACCCAACATGAATTGTCACAGTGGGGCTGCTCCCCTGTGCCTCTGATCCTGAATCATCAGAGATTCTTTCTCGAAGCATAGTATGTCTCCACACTCATCTCACTCCTGGGCCTTCAGATCAGCTAGTAAATGAAGCAAAGATTAACCTCAGGTGTCATTTATCAGGCACTGTCCATCTTTGTTTGTTTTGAGACAGTGTCTCTCAGTGGCCTAGAACTTGAGGACTAGTCTAGGCTGGTTGACCAGTAGCAGACAGATGCTCCTGCCTCTGCCTCCCCAGTGATAATTACAATACCCCACTGCTTCCATTTTGTTTTAAAGAAGTGAGCTCCAGGGGATCAAACTCAGGTCCTTGTGCTTACAAGGCTGAGCCATCTCCCAGCCCCCGGACTTTTTCTTACCAGGCTGTTCCCCAGAACACATCCTTAGCTCATCTCAGAGTTTCCAGGGAAACATAGTGCTCTTACCTACAGCCAAGGCTTGGAGTATGGTCAGTAGAAGGAACATTCTGGAGCTGGAGGTCCAAGTCTAACAAATGCAGAGAGGAAGTAGAAGGGGGAAAATCAAAGGCAGAAATCAGGGGCAGTGAATACCACTCACACTGAGGCCTAGACCCTCAGTGACATGGAATCAGAACAGAGATGTAGAGGGCAGAGTTGGAGAGGATGGGGGTCACAGGCTCCCCAGACTGAAGAAAAGATGCCTACCAGGATCCAGTCACTCTGGCTCCTTGCAAGCTTGAAAGAGGGAGGAGTGTTGTCTCTTCCAGGACACACCAGCAAAGCCTTTTATCCCTGGTCTGGGCAGCTGGCCCTGCCCCCAACCGCCCTTCTGCCTTTTGTTTTTATTGCCTAGTTTCCATTCCAAGATTTTTCTGCTCCCTTCCCTCCCATCTCTGACCAGAGAAGCAGACACAATTATTAATGGGAGCCTGCCTGGTGAAAGAAGCTATAATCTGGAAAGAATGGAGGGGAGGAGAGGAGGAAGGGAGCAGGGGAGAGGGGAGGGGCTGATCCTGGGCAGGGAGAGTGAGAGAGGTACCCAGCCTCAAAGAGCATGCAGTGGATGGATAGAATCTGGGTGGGGGCCCTAAGGATGAAACTGAGAGGGGCAGAGGGGAAGAAAAGGAAAGGGAGAGGGAGAAAGAGAGAGGGAAGAAAGGGAAACAGAAAGGGAGAGGGAGGGAGTGAGGGAAAGAGGAAGAGGGAGAGGGAGAGAAAGAGAGAGAGAGAGAGAAAGAGAGAGAGAGAGAGAGAGAGAGAAGAGAGAGAGAGAGAGAGAAGCAAAGACCCAGAAAGAGAGGGACACAGACCCAGAGAAAGTAGGAGAGATGGAAGGTGAGTTTAGGTGAGCCTGCAGTTAGCTCTGGAGCTGGGGTCCCATTGCAATCTGCCCCCTCTTGGTTCCGCCCCCAGCCTTTTAAAAGTACCTAATGATTATAATTTGTCCCTGGGCCTTCGCAGCCCCATTCCTGGACCACGCAGTGACTCAGCCTGTATTCTCTTTCCTCACCCCACCTCACTTCTCAGTGACTTTCCTCCCAGAGAAGCTCCTTTATGCCTGTCTCTCGGGGATAGTGCTTCTCCAGGGCCCATCTCCACACCGGTGGAAATCCACATCTCTGGCTTTCCTTGAACTATTTCTGCTAACTGGGGGCTTCATTTACTAGTTGATCTGAAGGCCCAGGAGTAAGATGAATATGGAGACATACTATGGTCCAGGAGTAAGATGAGTGTGGAGACATACTATGCTTCAAGAAAGAATCTCTGGTGATTCAGGATCAGAGGCACAGGGAGCAGCCCCACCGTGACGATTCATGTCAGGTCCCACACAGCATCTTCATCTCTAGGCCTTGTACTGGATCCAGGTCCACCAGATATCACCACTGGGGTGCTTCAGGGAAAGGAATGTGGGTTTCTCCTTCGTGCTTATGAAACTAAGGCTGAGTATGTAATCATCGCTATTAAAACTTTAAAACACAATAAAATTCCTTTTCCTCAGAAGAATACCTTGAATGGTAGTTATTGTGTCTCACGCCTGCAATCTCAGCACTTAAGAGGCTGAGGCAGGAGGATTGCCATGAGTTGATGGCATTTTGGGTAATATAGTTTCAGGCCAGAAGAAGAGGAGGGAGACCAGGAAGAAAAGAAGGAAGAAGAGGAAGAGGAGGAACAGAAGAAAAAGAGACAATCAAGAGGCCATGGTGCCCACAGGGCTCCTGGCAAAAGGTTGGGGAATGAAGCCATGAAAGAGAGAAGTCGCCATGACCTGCCAACCCATCACAGCCTTGTCACAGACAGCATCTTCTTCCCAGATTCTCAACTCCCTAGGATGGCACTCAACCTGCTCAGCATCACTTTGATTCCCATGGCATGATTATTTAAAAATTTGTGATGAATGAATGAATGAATGCATTAATGAACAAGTGTATGGCCTCAGCTCTAAACTCACTGCCTGGTGGAACAGGTCAGTACAAAACTAAATCCTGTTGGAGCCCCCAGGCATGGGGACCCAGTTCCAGAATTCTGTAGATGAATAGGAGTTTGCCTGGCTGGTGAGTGACAGGAGGAAGCACAGTGGAGATTGTCAACAGGAAGATGGTGTACATAGAGGCCCAGAGAGAAGAGAGAGACAAGCAAGGGCTCCACACTGCAGGGCCTGAGGTGATGGGATGGCAGTGGGTTTCTTAAAAGGGAATTTGAGGCACTTCAGCATGTTTGCTGGGAACTCTCAAAGGTTTCTGGCTAAAGCCAGTGATGTGTCAGAGATTCCAGAGCATCTGCAATCCGTCCATCAAGGAGAAGGTTCATCATGGAGATCCAAGGAAGCCCACAGCCTTAGAGGGCAAGATGTGACCCGGGTGCTAGGAAGGAGCAGGAGGGCTCCCGGAGGAAGACAAGGAACATAGAAGTGTCCCAAGAGCTGATACACATTATTATTTCAGTAATCTGTTGTATGTACGTCTGGTGCAGGTGTGGAGTGTGCACACATCTAGGTGTACATGCCTATGTGCAGGGGAGGCCAAAGGAGGGTGCCTGCTGTCCTAGTCTGCTCCCTTCTTTCTATTTCTTTGAGGCAGGGTCTCCTGCTAAGCCTGCTGCTAGGCTGGCAGCCATCAAGTGCCAGTGGTCTTTCTGTCCCCACCATCAAATTGCTAAGGTCACATACTTACATGTGGTCAAACATGGCTTTCGTATGTGGATAGTGGGAGTCTGAACTCAGATTCTCATGCATAAGTAGCCAGCTATCTGCACAGAACCGTCTCCCCTGACCCCTGAGCATCTTACCTGCAAGTACCACATGTGTTCCTGCTCACCACAGAGGCTACCCAGGATCCCAGGGACTGGAATTACAGACAGTTGTGGAACACTGTGTGGTTGCTGGAAACTGAATCTGGTCCTCTGTAAGAGTCATAAGTGCTCTTAACTGCTGAGCCATCTCTCCAGCCCCAGCCCTGGATGCTTCTAAATAATATAGTGGTCTCTGAGGACAGAGGACAGCAAAGAGACATGTTTGGAGATAAAGGGCTCTGGGTGTGTTGTGTGTGGAGAGAGCTGAGGAAGCCGTGGTGGGGAAGACGAAGGAACAACTGGGTGTCCTGGAAGACAAAGGCAGCAGTGTTGCCCTAAATCTTTTTCATTTTAACTGCTTTTCAGGACAGGATGTGGGACTAATTGAATCCACACTGCTGTGCTCCATGGGTACCACCAGCTCACCCACTGGCTTCTCTTCCTTTCCTCTCTCCCCCGCCCCTCCCTCTTCCCCTCCCTCCCTCCACCCCTTCCGTCCTGTATGTGATTTATGCATGTGTCAGTCTTTGTATGTGTTACCATATGTGTGTGAAGCCAGAGGTTGATGTTGGGTGTCTTCCTCCATGCTCTCCACCTTCAAAATTACATTTTTTTTTATTTCTCCCCCCATCTCTCTCTCTCTCTCTGTGCGTGTGTGTGTGTGTGTGTGTGTGTGTGTGTGTGTTAGGTACATGTGTGCAACTCATAAGAGTTAATTAAATGATTAATTAAAGTAATTAAAGGAGTTAATTGTATCTTTCAACTATGTGGGACCTAGAGATGGAACTTGGGTCCTCAGGTTTGGTAGTAAGTGCCTTCATCCACTGAGCCACCTTGCCAGCCCCATCCCTGGTTTTAAAAGATGGGTTTCTACATAGATCAGGTTTGTCTAGAGCTCCTTTCCTCCTTCAGCCTCCAAAGTGCAAGAATTACAATTGTCTTCTACCATGTCCAGCTTTCCCCAGCTATGTTCTCATGTAGCCTAGGTTTGCCTCAAATTTGCTAAGTAGCAGAGGATGACCTTGAGCATTCTGATGCTCTTGCCACCGCTTCCTGAGTGCTGGGATGACAGGTGTGTACCACCATGCTGGTGTGTCAGGTTCTGGGGATGGAGCCTGGGGATTTAGCATGCTAGATAAACCCATGCTAGAGAGGCCCTCGATCCAGGGAGCCACGCCCTCTAACTCTGTTCTCTATGCAAGCTAGCTTCTTCCCTCCCTCTCTCTCTCTGTTCTCCAACCTACCTTTCTTCCTCCTGCCTCAGTACTTACACTTGATATTTACTAAGCACCCAAGTACCAGGGCACCATAATAAACAAAGCTGACCAAATAAGAAAAAAAAAAATCCTGCCTTGGATTCTGGAAGGAAAAAAAGAGTAAATAAATGCAATGTGTAATTACAATAATATGTCATATAATTTTAGAGACTATGTGAGAAAAAGCAAGGGCTGGAGAGATGGCTCAGAGTTAAGAGCGAGCATTGCTCTTGCAGACACTGGAGTTTGGCTCCCAGCCACTTTAGGCTGCTCAGAATTCCCTGTAAGGCCAGCTCCAAGGGATCCAATGCCCAACTCTGGCCTCTTGGGACGCTTTACTCATGTGCACATACACAAACACATGCATTTCTACATATAATCAAAAATAATAAAACAAATATTTTGTTAAAAAGGAAGCAGGATGCTTTGGGGTAGAAGGGTCTGGCAGATGCAAGACCACAGGGAGGCCACTATATCTGGAGAAGAATGGAAACCCAAGGGGCATCATAGGAATCTGTAGACACTATCTCGTGTCAGGATTACAGATTGGGAAACTGAGGCTGGTTGAGAGGAAGTTGCAAGTTTATCTAGCTGAGAAGAAAAGGAAGCAGTATACAAAACCCACAACTGTCCTGAATCTTTCTTCTGGTCACCCAGGGGAAACTGCCAACTGCGTCAGCACTCTGCTTATGTGACCAATAGGATTTCACACATGTTGAGCAAGTTAACTCACTGGATCCTTCCCCTACCTGCATGAGAACGGAAGCATCCTGGTGTCATTCTGACCCTCCATTGTACTAGACAAGGAAGTCAAGATGAAGTCAGAGCTCACTTGCTCAGGGTTGCACAAAGCCATGCAGCCACATGGGGATCTGAACCTACATGAAGGGCTCTTCCCAACTATAGTTGGGAAATATTCAAGTGGACGGTACAGACAGGTGAGTGGTGAGATTAACCCCAGATAAGAGGAAGGACGCCCATTCCATTGTCCAGGGAAGGAAGAGAGGGAAGGGCGAGGTTCTCTGTGGGGCGTGGGGCGGATGGCAGGAAGCAGAGGATGTGCCTGTCTAAAGGCTTGGAATGTTTTTTGTTTGTTTTGTTTTGTTTTGTTTTGTTTTGTTTCCTGAGAGAATGGACCCAGATCATCTTCAGGACCACATGCTCAGATGAGGCAGGAAGTATTGGAAATGAGTGGGAAGTGCCCAGGTTCCTGCAAGGGCACTATTTTGGCAAGTGGCCAGAACAAGGAAGCCAAGAAGGCACCTGCATTGATGCTAAGACAGGGGAGTTGAAGATGGTCAGGGATTAGGTCGGGGTGAGGGAGAAGTAAAGACAGGAAGGCTTGGTGGTGGGACCTGCGTTGGGAGGGACAGGTGTTTGGGGGATAGAAGAACGCTATGGGTGTGCATCAATAGCACCCCCCCCCCCAGGAGTGTGCCTCAGAAGGGGAGTCCTTCCTGGAGGAGATAAGAGGCCCAGCTGGGCTATGGAAAAAGGAGTGGGAGAGGCAGTCTGTGGCCATGGGAAGATTATAGACCTCTAAAGTTGGTAGTACTTCCGGGCTCTTGACCTCATGTTGACAGGTGCTGGGTTAGGCAGTATGTAAAGGACATACCTTGACCGCCGCATCTTCTCTGGGGGTCCAATAGACTCCTGCTTGCTTGTTTGTTTGTTTGTGACAGTGTCTCAAGTACTCAGGTTGGCCTTGAACTCTCTACACAGCTTGAACTTCTGCTCTTCCTGCCTCCACAGGTCTGACTTCTTTTGGAGGTGGGGGTAGGGACTCTTCCCTGTGTTAGGTCTCAATTCTCCTTACACATGTTGACACATATTTTACAGGTGAGGAGACAAATTTGAGTCCCAGCCCTCCTGACTCAACGTCCCTCTCTGGCTCTAGGCCTCACATGGCCCTCTGATTACTCAGACTCCCCCTGGCAGAGGAAGAGGGTGTTGGGTCCTGGAACTGTGGTTACAGGTGGTTGTATGCTGCTTGAGGTGGGTGCTGGGAACAGAACTCCAGTCCTCCGGAAGAACAATACGTGCTCTTAATCACTGCTCCATCTCTAGGTGTTTCTAAGTCAGCAGCCATCCGTAGCTGCTAATGCCTGCTAACGCTGGGTATTGGTCATGGTGGTGGACACCCTCTGATTCCTCTGTCTGTGCTATCTCCTACTTATTACTGATGAAACTCCGTGGTCCATTAGAACCCAAACTATGTTTGTCTCCTCAGCAGCTTAGGTCAAAAGCTAGGAGTGGTCTCCAACTGCAGACCACATCCATGTCTTCCAGCATTCTCCGTGTAGCAACTATGATCTTAAAGCTCAAAACAGCACCATGTCAAAAGCTGCCTAAAACCTACCTAAGTCCTTGCTGGAATTATACTAAGTTCCAAATGCCCCAGGCACCAGCATCTAGATCTTCCTTACCCTCCACCCTTACCTTCCCATCATGTCCTCTGCCTCAGACCCTGTGCTTCCTTGATGTCCTCAACATGGATGGTTCCTTCACATCTCAGGAGCTTTGTCATTGCTGTTCCCTCTGCCTGGGACATGCTTGCTACCACCCCGCCCATGCCATCCGTCCAATCACCTTCTCTGAACTGTGCATTCTCTTCTCGTCTCTGCCTTTCTCACACTGAGTGCGAGCATTTATCACTGTTGAGTGTCCTTCGTGGTTTCTATTATTTACTTTTTTATTCAGAATACAACTCTGTCCCAACAACTTGAGTGTCAGCTCTGATGAGGAAAGGTGTTCAGCCACTAAGCCCTCTGCCCCCTCCGTTAGAACCCTCATAGAAAGAAGGAATGCGTCTCTCAGAGGACTCACGAGGGCAGGGGCCTTTCCTACCCTGTCAACCAATGAATCTACAGTACTAATCTGATGTCTGGTACATGTGATGGGGTTACGTAGGAGCAGGCTGAACGAGCGAGATTATCTTCAAACCCGATTCTAGGTGTGCCTATCATTTATTTCTCTTCCGACTTGAAATTTGTCTCATTACTCAGCTTTGAGACAGTATACAGCTGAAAACACAAACAAACAAACTGTGGGATAATAGCTGGAAAAGCCTAACACAGCCGGCCGTCAGGAGATCAGGCTTCTGAGCTCAGGGCGTGGAGTACCTACCACTGCATTAGAAAAGAAGCCGGGTTCTCTGTGTTTCATGGGAGGAGGGGGCAGGGCAGGCACAGGCTTCCTTCGGGGTACCCGGCTCTCTTCCCTGCCTCAGCCCCTGGTCTCTCTAACACTCTCCAGTACTTGCTAAGCCCACCTGAGTGGAAAATCTGCTTGTCTCGGCTAATCAGGATAGGTATCTCTTGGATTTATATCATCTTTTAACAGACTTATTTATTTTAAATTGTGTGTGCATAAGAGAGAGAGACAGAGAAAAAGAAAGAGACAGACAGAGAGAGGTGGGGCGTATGGGTGCCTTCAGAGCCTTCAGAGGGCATCAGACCTTGAAGCTGGAGTTACAGGATGTTGTCAACCAACTGGCACACCAAACTCAGGTCCTCTGCAAGGGCAGTGGTAGCATTTTGTCTAGAAAACACAACAGGCAGTACTTGCTACTTGCTCTCAGTGGAAAAGCTACCTTTCTGGTCCCTATTTACATAGTCTCTGAACTCACACAGGAGTTCTTTAACGTTTTTAAAATATACTGGGTGTCAATAGGATTCACAACTCTTGGTGCGAGGTTTAAGCCCTTGAACCTGTTCTCAGCATGACCAGGTCTTCCACTCTCTCTCTAGTTCAAGTCCTCACCCTCTGTGGACCCGGTCTTAGTCTCCATGGCCTCTCCCACAGAGCCCTTGGTGTTTTGAGACAGGATCTCCTCCTTACCATGTACCAAAAATTCATGATCCTTCTGCTTCTACCTCCCTGGTGCTGGGATTAGGGCTGCATGTACCAGCACACTCCATTTATACAGCGTGGGGATGGAGACCAGGGCTTTGTACACGCTAAGCACCCAACCTACCCACTGAGCCACATGCCCAGCCTAGTCCTGTCTGCCTTGAGTCTTTCCTGGCTGGCCCTGTTTCCAGCTAGGGCAGTGTTCTGCCTCCTGCACCGTGAGCAATGCCTCCCCACAGGGACAGATGCCTCTTGCTGGGGACTCAGGTCCACCACCATCCTACCAGACGCCACTTCCCTCTCTCATGCCTTTCCTGGCCTCAGTCTTACTCAGCTCCTGGGTTCAAACATCACCTCCGAGTTCTATGACGCACCACACCGAGCTGGGCACCACACCTCTAGCCTCCCTTCTGAAGTCTCACAATGGCAGCGGTGGCATGTAACCCTCTGGTCCTGACTTGTCAGTACCTGCACCCGCTTCCTTCACCAGAGGGAGAGCCCACTGAGGGCAGGGACCAGAGCTGAGTCAGTCATTTCCTCAGCAGCCTAACCTGGGCCAGACTCTGAGAGATGTTAGGAAATGTCTGCAACCACGATTCTTATCCTCCCCCGCTGGAAGAGCTTCAGGGCTTGCTTCTGCCTCTCAACCCCTGACCCTCACACTCTCTCCTCTGTCACCTCTGTCCTGTCCACCAGTCTCAGATTCTAGGCTAGCCATTCCCTTCCAGAAACACTTTCCAGCAGTCAGGCAACCACTGCCTCATTTTGCGTAGTTCTCTGCTGGGATTGGGCTGTCTCCCTTAGGCCACCCCTTTTCTGATTAAATGGACGGGACGCAATCCTCATGACACCTGTCAGAATCGGACTGTTGCAGTACATTACGTTGTATGCGCCTTCCTTCTTATTTCTTCTCTCCTTTTCTGGCCTCCCTCTATCTTCCCAGCCCTTTTCTTCTTCCCCTCCAGCCTTTAGGCTCTGTCCTGAGCGGTTTCTGCAGTTAGCTGCGGTACAGTCTCATGCTCAGAGTCTGTGCAAGGCAAGAACAGAAGCATCTTTGTGGAAACTCCTCCAGTTCCAAGGCTCTCTAGATTTGGAGGCCAGTGCTGTCTGAGCCTGGGCTGGAGACCCAGTTTTGGTGCACAGATGTGGTCACAGCGCCCTCTTGTGGTCAAAGGTGAACACAGCCCTTTTCTCACACCAGAGGCCCAAGAGCAGGGCAGAGTCGCAGAGAAACTCCAGAAACAAGAGGCGCCCCGCTGTGCATGCATTTGGAAGCGGGTCCTCTGGCTTCCAGCTTAAGGAGCTAGAGCCCCTGCTCCCTTCCTGCATCACATTATGTGAACCTAAGCAAGTTACTTCACTGGGTTGTGCAATCTGCCTAGAGAGTCTTCAGTTGCCCCCTAACCGCCCCCAGCCCCTCCTCTGTTCCCCCATCCCTGTCCACAGCCACTTCTCTTTACAGCAGCCAAGGAACTTTTAAAAAGCGGTTATTGGATAGACCCGGAATAAAAGCACTCGGAAGACTGGCCTTCACTGTTAGAATAAAATTCAAGTCTTGGCCCCACACACCTGGTCCAGCTGCTGAACTGGCAGCTCCCTCCTCCAGAGGGAGCTCTTCCCCAAGATACTTTTGAGATTTGTCCTCTCCCCTAGCCCCCCACCCCACCCCCAACTTCTTTATGTAGGTCACTGCTCAAAGATCATCTCCCCAGAGGCCTTTTCTTCATGGCTTCTTCATCCTTCCCTCTACCCTATATTTAACAAACAAACCTTTGTGCTGGGATGTAGCTCAGAGATAGATTATCTAGAATCACCCTGTAAGGGGTTGAGGTGTGGCTCAGCATGTTAGGTCCTAAATTCAATCTCCAGCATTGAAAAAGAAAAAGAAAACCAAAAAGTGACAGTTACAATCATTCAATGTTATTTGTTTGCACATTGTCCTCTTCCCCCGGGCTGTAAATTCATGGAGGGGCTCCTGTCCATTGCAGTTTCCTGGCACCTGCAGGAGGACCAGACAAAAGGATGTCCAATATTTGCTGAATGAATAACTGACCTGGTGCTTTATAAACCCAGGGGAACCTGATGGAGGAAGGCATCCACCTCTGCCTTGCAGCCCTATCTTAATTCGGAAAATAGGGACCTATTTTCAAGGAGCAAACAGGTCACTTCCATGAGGACAAGGCCACAGAGGCTAAGGAGCACCCTCTGCACCTGGAGGTGGGACCTGACACCGCCAAGTCTCTTCTTGGGGAAGTTTCCTCAGCCTCTCAACTTCCTAATATGGCAAGGCAGCAGTCAGAAGCCTGGTGGCCAATCCCAAGTATGCAGAGTCAAACTGGATATGGTTGGCCAACTACTTTGACAACTGGACTCTCATCTCCCAAGATGGAGGTGAAAGCAAGACAGTTCCATTTTCACAGTAGGAAATGGCACCTTAGAAAGGTTAAGGCAGAGACTCAGCACAAGTTCTGTCTCCAGAGTCCAAGCTGGGGGTGCTCTCTTCACCCACAACGATACCAGGAGTGGGTGAGGCAGTCTAATATATATATAATGTATGTGTGTGTGGCAGTCTATTATATATATTATATATGTGACAATCATATATATATATATATATATATATATATATATATATATATAATAAATAAAATTATATAAGGTAAGTCACCCCATTATAGATAGGACTCGTGACAACCCCTTGTAGTCCCTTGAGGTAGCCATGGGAAGAAATGAAAAGGTACATATAAGCACCCCAAAGCAAAGATGAAGTCCCCTGGAAAGCAACGTATGTGTTGAAGACCCACATGTGGACACTCTTACTTTCCTATTGCTGCAATAAAACACCACAACCAGGGGCTGGAGAGATGGCTCAGCGGTTAAGAGCACTGGCTGCTCTTCCAGAAGTCCTGAGTTCAATTCCCAGCAACCACATGGTGGCTCACAACCATCTACAATGGGGTCCAATGTCTTCTTCTGGTGTGTCTGAAGACAGCTACAGTGTACTCATATAAATAAAAAATAAGTAAATCTTTAAACAACAACAAAAAACAAAAAACACTACAACCAAAACCAACTTGGGGAGAAAAGGTTTTATTTCGACTTACATTTTAGGTCACATTCCATTACTGAGGGAAGTCAGAGCAGGCACTGAGGCTGAGCCATGGAGGAGCACTGCTGCTGACTTGCTTCCTCAGCCTGCTTGCTTGCTTTCTTTCTTTCCTCTTTTTTTTTTTTAAAGGCAGAGATCACGTATTTATTTCAGTGAAATTTTTACACCTGTGAAACTTGGTTAAATACAACCCTTGGGATCCTAGACTTTGCTTTCATCCTATTGTGGGAAAACCAAAGTGTCTTATAGACACTAGTATTTTAAGATGACAGAGGGTCAAAGGGTGTTTCCTTTGGTTTAAATACCAGTCAAATATTCTTACATGGGGTCCTAGGATATGGCTGTTGCCAACATAGGGTCTTTAATAATAAAAATATTACTAAACTAAAAATATAATACAAAAATTTTAACCCAACTTATTAAATCCAAAAACACCTAGTTTCGTAATAATGAAAGGATACAACTTAAATCATCAAGCGGATACTGTTTGCCCCTAATACATCCATTATGAAATCAGAGATTACAATAGTACTGAACAGAATGTTATAAAACAAACGTTTCACAGTCTGGGTGGGAGAATAAAGAAACACATCTCTAGACTAGGCTTTCCCAGGAACCTTCCAAATGTTCATACCCCAGAGACTCAATCTTACTTCTGCAAATCTCCACTGAAAACGCTTACCACATGGTTGTTTGATAACGTGTGAAAATGTGACAAACCCAAGTGTTGACAATAAGGATGTGATTTTAAAGTTTCAGATTCTAGCAAGGCAGGCACACAGCCTGCTTTCTTAAAGTATCCAGGATCACCAGCCTAAGGACAGGACCGCCCACAGTGGGCTAAGCCCTTCGACATCAATTAACAATCAAGAAAATGCCCCACAGGCTTGCCTGTAGACCAATCTTATGGAAGCCTTTTCTCAGATGATCCCAGCCTATGTAAAGTTGGCAAAAACAAAACCAGCCAGCCAGCCAGGACACTGACCCAACAACCATGTGAAAACCGAAAATTTGGTTTGGAATGTATGGAACCAAATTTGTATCAGATAGGGCCTAAGACCTACAGAAGGGATTTCAGCTTGGCTGTAACCTGTCTACCTGAAGTTCACACAGATGTATTTGACCAGTGTCTTGATTAATGGCTTTCTATTGTTCTAAGGCAGTAAATGTTTGTATAACTGTTCCCACGGCAGTATTTCTGGGGAAACTTCAATTCACGTACCTGACCATGGAAGTTTCTAACTGGTTCAGAATAAACTTTCTCAGATTCCTGTAGGTGCAAGAGCTGTGTCTGGATGAGAGGGGGATAGTGATGATAATATTCCTATTACTCATGTGACTTTGTTTACCTGACTTGGGAAAACAGAAAAGGAGGGCCCAGGCTACCTGAGCCCACAGAGTCCCACAGAGGTGTGCAGGAATGCATGGTTGTTGGTCCCTTCTCTCTTAGACCTAGTAGCCCTGCCTGGGGCTCCCTACATTTGTACAGGGTTCAGGTTGCTGTACAGGGCACATCCCTCCATGGGGTACAGTCACTCCACAGGGCTCAGGTTGCAGGGCACAGATCACTTTATAAAGGTGTAGGCCACTGTATGGTACAATAATCTGCAGGGCTCAAATGACCCTGCAGGGTACAGACACTCCACAGGGAAACAGGTCAGTCCCAGAGTGCAGTGCACTGAAGGGAAATCACTTCACAGTGTATAAATTACTCTACAGTTGCAGGGCACTGGGGTACAATCACGTCCCTGGGCACAGGGCAATGTACAGTGCACAGCTCAGGTCACTCTGCGATACACAGGTGGCTCCTGCCCAGTCCCCTCCGTTCCCTCATGGGTTGGCTTCATCTTTGGGTTGCTTGCAGGTGCAGGGTCTTGGTGGAGCCACAGGATCACTGGTGTCTCGGCTTGGGTTCCCAGGCTGTGGCGGCTCAACTTGCAGCACACGGCGGCCCTTGCCAATGGCCAGGCGCGGCAGGCCTCGGTTGAGGCCATCTAGGAGCGCACAGGCCTGGCAGAGCTTGTGGCTCGCCAGCGCTCCGCAGCGGGAGCAAGTGCCCGGAGGAGGGGGCCTTGCTGTGGGAGCCAGAGCTAGGCGCTCAGCCGAGTGCACGAGGTCCAGCACGGCCGAGGGCCTGGCCGCCTCCAGGAGCTTAAGCAGGTCCCGAGCATGGCCACGGAAGGCCTCGGGGGCATACACACACTCCTCTGAGAAGTAGCGGAGGTGGCGGAAGTGGGCATACAACACCACCTCCTTTTGCGAGGCAAACTGCAGAGGCCGGCACCGGGGAAGTGCGCACCCCTCGCCCATGGAGCCCAGCACTCCACCCCTTGCCAGTCTCCCAGCATCACCACGCAGGAAGTTCATGAGCACGGTCTCAGCCATGTCGTCAGCGTTGTGGCCTGCGACAGAAGAACTCAGGTGAAGGATGGGGACAAAGAAAAGGTAAAAGGGTCTCGGCTCACTTCCTGGTTTGAAAATTTACCGAAATCCACCAATCCCGGAGCCAGAAAACCCACCAATCGGGATTGGCTTGAAATTTCGCCAATCCCTACCTTAGAAATCTTCACCCTGAAACCGCCTTCCGTTAAATACTCTATATTAGCCTGTCCCCTGCTCAGTCCTCGGGCTTCTCACTGGAGTAGAGGCAGCCATCTCCTGCTCACTTTCAATCAATCTCTTTTGTGAGATTTTGTGACTTTGTGGTATTCCTTGGCTCCCGACTGTCAGGATACCTTTCCCTTCAGAGCTGTAACACAGCACTTAGAGCCTGGTGGTGTTCTTGCCAATGGCCAGGTGAGGCCAGGCAGGAGTGCACAGGCCTGGCATTTTTACATGAGGAGGGGCCCTCCCCAAGAACCCCTGGACAACAAGGAAAGTGGAGAAGAGGCCGAGAACCACTGGAGCAGGAGATGAGAGGACCCTGTAACCTGGGAGGGCGGAGGGGGGCATTGGAACACTCAGAACCCAGAGAAAAAAAAAAGAAGGGAGTGGAAATTCTTGGGACCATAAGAGAGAAGAGGGGGAAGTGGAGAGCCCACCCCACCCCACTCTCTTACACTTCCTTGCACGCTACTCTTCCACATCGTTCCTCCTGCACACCAACGCTCACCTGTCACGATGTGTGTAGCTCCCACAAGGCGTGCACCTTCCTCCAGAGCGCGCCTCCGCAGCACCCCGCAGAAGGTGCAGCAGGAGCGACTGCGGCCGGAGCCTGCGGTACTGCGGGCCACCGCGTCCATCGTCCAGCCCCCGAAGAGATCTTCGTAGGCCACGATGGTGAGCGGCAGTTCCCATCGCGCCGCTTGACTGCGCACCGCCTCCAGCGCAGCGTCTCGGTACCCGCCGATGCCCTCATCCACAGCCACCAGGTGCAGGGTGATGTTCAGGCGTGGCGCAAGCTCGAGCAGCACGTGTGCCAGCACTGTGGAGTCCTTGCCACCAGAGGCACCCACGGCCACTACAGCGCCCGGAGGCAGTAGGTGCCCAGGCAAGCACTGTATGCAGTACCTCAGCCTCAAAGGCAGCACAGAAGCAGGAGCCGCACAGCGCCTGCCCGGAGCGTGGGCGACGGAGGGCAGCACGGCTCTTGTGACAGGAGAAGCACGTTGGGGCGGGCATCTTGGAAAAGAAGTGAGTCGCCTGGGATGTCTACACTGTGGAGGAGGAAAAGGGAGTCATATGAGGCATCTACACTGCAAGGTTGATGGGAGAGAAGAGGGGAGGGGACCACAAAAGATACCCAGAAGGGAAGCTGATCATTCAGGATGTCTGCACTTTGGAGCTGAGGGGAGAAAGAAGTGGATCAAAGGGATAGTCTGTGTTGTGGGGAGGCTGTGGAGATGGCACCCTACTGAGTGGCCCTCACACAGGGGAGCCCATGGGAAGGGCAGCTTCTTCCTATACCAAGAAAATAAGAACCTGATAACAGGGTTTCAGGGAGACAGAGGAGAAGACATGCAAGTGACAGACAGAATGGAATTATGTCTGTTTTAGGAAATGGAGCAGAGTTTTGCAGTTACTCTTGTTACAGCCTTGATCATTGACAAATTCCAGGGCTGGCCAGAACCCAGAAGAGCTTGCTACTCGGAAGCAGAGGGCTACAGATGTTTGGATTTTAGTAGGCTACCTCAGAACCCGCATGAGGTCCTGATTACTTCCCCTGGAAAGCATGGTGCGCTCCTTTAGGCACACAGAAGCTGCCTGCATCTCCATCAGCAGCAGCTGCAATGAACCAGTAAAAACTCTCCAGGCTCAGGCTCCCCCCAGACCACCTCATCTCCAGCTTGGACTATCTGGGAGCCTCTTGCCTTTCAGAACAGGTCAGGCTGTTCCTGGGGTTTACCACAATGATCAGAATGATCTGGCAAATATTTGTTTACTGTCAGGAACTTCCATGAGGACAGGACCAGTACCACTGAGCACTCTAAGCAGCATCTCAACTCTGACATCACCTCTCACCAAATGGTGTCCTGCAGTGGGCTCAGGGCTCTCCCTCCAGATGCTCAGGCTAGAAGCCTGGTGTCTAGGACCACCCTGATCACTCATCCTGTGTGTTAGTATTCTGTCAAACTCCCCTCCATAATTACCTGGCAATGGCCAGGTATGCTCCTCCCCACAGTTATAAAAGGGGCTGCGTGGCTGAGTACCCCAGGCCAGGCCTGGACCAACTGTTCTCTCTGCCTCAGGAGCACCGCCTCCGGTTCTAGTTCCCAGTGTGTCTCTTTCCAGGGGTTAGCCTTTCGTGCGCTTCTCTCCCTCCTTCCCTGTCATCTGTGGCCATCTGGACTCTGGACTTAGTTTCCTCAGTTTACCTGAAGCAGCAGCAGTCTGAGACCCTGCTGCCTCCCTCCCCCTTTGCCTCCTCTGTGGCCGGTCTCCCAGTTTGCCTGATGGGTCTTAGCTCTGCTCTGGGTCTTCTCCTTCAATCCTGCCAGGAACCCTTTCTGAGACTTGCTTCCCCACTGTGCACAACCACCCGCACAGAGGGCTTGGCTGCCCGAGCATGCAGGGAGGCGCTCTCTCCCTCGCTGCCTGGACCTGTAAAGTGAGTGCTAGCGGTACTTTCTGCCACAAAAACCACTAACATGAACATTGCTGTGATATGGGACATGCTTGCTTTTTCCTCGCTCACTGCAGATAGCAAGAAGTCCCACCCTGCTGCCGCTGCCGCCCACAGACCTGATTCGCAGCACCTGCCAGCAGTATGATCATCTACCACTGTTACCAGCTTTCTTATTCTGGTTCTAGCCAAATATTTCTTTGCTAATACAAAAGTGTGCTTTTCTCTGCCTATACAACCTGCAAAAGTTACTTAAGACTCTTTCCTATCCTGCCTCAATAGATTTTTACTACACTATTGAATTCTATTCAGCTATAACCAATCCTTATGGCTCTTAATCTTGTCAGAAGTCTGTTAATAGTATTTTTTAAGCTTATGGCCGACAGAATCCCCAAAGCCTCTCTAACAGTTGGACCAAGATGGTTTCAGAAGACTTGAACACCGGACTCCTGGTAGATACAGCCTGGATTGTATGCGATGATACAGTCACTAACAAACGTGGTGGACTGAACTAGACGCTCTGAGTCAAATGACTTAATTAAGTCAAACCGAGGGAAGTCATTTCTCATGTCATGTGTATCATTCCACAGAGAAAAAGCCCTTCGTCTTCTGTGCTTGAAAGCCAAACTGACTTCGCCCAAGAGAGTATGGAAACCACGGGAACTGTTGGCTAGTGGACTCTGTCATTTTTAAAAATAATATATAACTGGTAGATTGTTGTTTACTCTTTCTCAGACTTCTGACTACATTGACAGCTAAGCTTTCACAGATGTAATCTGTTACTTCATTACCTAAACTCAGTTGCCATCAATTAAGCACTTCATATTTCCTCTTCTTGCTATGCCTCTGTCCTAAATTATCTGAGTTCCTAGGAACTTGCCTAACTCTGCTAAAACATTTCCACTATACGATCCAACAAAGGTTCATCTTAAAGACTGCTCGTGTTGTTAACTCATGATGTTATCTGTTTTGTAAACTTATAAGCTACAGGAAACCCACTCAGATCTACCTCTCATGGACCAAATAGATGTCATCCAGATAAGTACATCTGCCTAAAGTTCCCACTTACTACCTATTACAAAGGGTGGATCCTCTGGGTTTCAAATGTACATCTTAGAAAAATTTTCTTTCTCCCAAATGTATTTTAATCTTATTCCCTACATCTTGTCAAGTCCAGGCACATCCAGAACAGCTCTAGAGAAGCAACCTCCAGATGCTCCATCTCCTGTCACACATGCAGCTGCTTCTACTGGACCTTCTGGCCTATCCTCAGATGGCTCCATAGACCCTGGACAGCAGGACTGGACAAACATCCCCTATACCCAGGTTCCCCCTAAAGACACGTCTCCCCCAATGCCAGCAGGAAGTAGCCAGATATCACAAATGACCCTATTCCTGCTTCACTGTCACCTCTTTCTAATTTTTCTTTTTTAATTAAACCAAAACGGGGGAATGTTAGTATTCTGTCAAACTCCACCTCCATAGTTACCTGGCAATGGCCAGGTATGCTCCTCCCCACAGTTATAAAAGGGGCTGTCTGGCCCCTCCTCTCTCTCTTGCTCTCTTGCTGCTGGGATTCCTACGGCCTGCAGGCTCCCCTCCTCCCTTCCCTTCCCCCTCTCTCCACGTGGTCATGGCCAGCCTCTACTACCTCCACCTCTCTCTGCTCTCTCTCTCTTCCCTTCACCTAAATAAATCTTCCTTCGTGGAACCCTCTGGCCTGGCGTTATCTGTTCCAAGCTGCTGCACCCGAATATCTAACACTGTGGGGGAGCCTCAAAACTTGACTTGTTCTTCACATGTCCCTAGTCCATCCTCAGAACTCATGCTCTGATTCCCCTAAGAGCACAGCCAATCCTTTTGTGGCCCCAGGTGCAGACACTCCACACCTACTCCATAGCCAGCACTGTAGTAGAATTCTAGTAAATCACTGTATCTGGGGATAAACTTTAGAATGAAATGGCTGTCTTTCACTGTATTTAGAGTAGACATCAAAATGAATAGTTGTTTTCTACAAGTACTCTGATCTTGAAGAAGTCATTGCAGAAGTGATCATTTTCTATTATCTGTTTTCTGAAGGAGCTTTATGGCCTTTGCATGACCTTGGTCACAAAACAGTCCTGGTACACATGCAATGTCTTGCATTATTGAGTATGGCAAATAGTCCACAATAGGGACCAAAGTTGCAGGGGTGTGATGTTTCCTCCACAAAACATGTAGATTAGATTAGGGGCTTTGGTATGAGAAACTTATTTTACCCCCCCCCCAAAAAAAAGAGGCTACCCCCACCTAAATCCTCACATACTATTTAGCTATGCAAACTAAATTAATTTTTTTTCATTTAAAAGGAAATTTTCATTTTCATTTTCTGCTGCCCAGAAGCATTTGTTCTAAAGGAGACACAACCTAGAGTAAACGCTAAATAAAAAGAAAGAGTCCAACGTTCAGTTCATTGACGTTGGATCGCCTCGCTGCCTCAGAGCCTGATTACCTTCTGTAGTGAGCCTCTCTCTTTGATTGTCCCGCACAACTCAGAACACTGACACAGCCTGCTTGTCTGGGTCACTGGTCTCTGCCTTGACCGCCTCTCCTTCACTCTCCTTTACTGATTTGCATATAAACAACCTGCAGATCCAGCCCAGTTATCCTTTTGACAGTTCTGTGGACAATGTTAGTACTTGCTGACTGACAGCCTAGGAGGCCCCGTGGCTCCTCCTGGAAACGCTCTCGGGTACCCCAGGCACACACCCTTCCTCTGGCCCAAAGCGCTCTTCCTGACCACTAAGCCCAGCAAGCAGCTCTCAGGACTCTTTCTCTCATGGCTGAGCAATGCCCCTTGAAATGCGTCCTTCTCAGCAGTTGATTCTATCCTTCCTCTTGCCTGGTGGTCCACACCAGTGTCTCACCATTTCTCCCAAGTCCTGCCCAGCAAGCCTGGGAATCATCTGGCTCAGATGTGTCTCCACAGGACCCACTTAGGATCCACTTAGCAAGACACCTTTCAAGTGCTCCCCAAATCTGTCCCTGAGAGTACCCACCACCTTCCACGCAGCATTTATGCAGAATGGCGTGTAAATACACTCCTGTTCTCAGCCATCTAATCCTGTAAGGGAGTTGCTGTTGTAAGGAGTAGCTTACAGGCACACGCAGAAACAGAAAACCGGGAGAACACATCAGTAGCCCTGAGCTGATGGAGGGAACCAGGCTGATAGATACATTTACATGATAGTAGTTCTAGTTGATGAGTCGGGCTTTTGCTAAATTAAGTATAATAATTAAGTAAATATCTGGGATGATGAGCAAAGAATTGCGTACAGACGGCTGCAAACCCCAGAGGTAATAGGCGTGGTGGTGCATGCCTTTAATCCAACACTAAGGAGGCAGAGACAGTTGAATTTCTGCAAGTTCCAGGCTAGCATGATCTACAAGCAAATTCCAGGGGTGCCTCTGGGTGGCTAACTTTCCTAAAGGGCAGAAGAGGAGTCTCCAAAACACATTTAACAGGGGCAAGAGAAGGCAGATGAGATCTGTCACCGCCAAATGAACAAAGCGGCCTGGCAAGAGACCAGACTGGGAGATCTGGCCAGAACGCGAGTTGACAATCATAAAAGCGAGTGCCAAATCCCTAGAAAGACTTTCAGCTCTCCCGTGGCACCACGGCCCCAAGCACGTCGGACCCGGAGGAAGAGGAACACTAACCTGAGTGGAATGGGCTCTGCACTCTGCCTGCCACGCGGAAGCCTGGCGCGGGAGAAAAAAAAAAAAAAAAATGCCCTGAGACTGCAACTCCCATAAGGCCTTGTACTGCTTTGCCTACGACTTCCAGAATGCAACAGCTCTAGAGGAGAGCCTGTAACTCTACAGCACCTTGGACTCCAATTCCCAGCAACACTTGAGAGTACGGCTTTCCTTCCGCCAAATACCTCCCCAAACGCCCGACTCGGTAAGGCGCACGCCCGGGCGGTGGGGTCTGAGCTGCAAATACTGCTGTTGCCTGGCAACGCGAGGTCACCAGAAGAGATGCTTGAAATCAGAAGTGGTTGAGATCAGAGTGGTTGCAGTATAATTTCCTAGTTTTGTGAATTATCATACGCTTCTGCTGCTTGCTTGCTTCTCTGTCTCTCATTGTTCCTCCTTCCCTCCCTCCCTTCCTTCCTCCCTCTCTTTTTTCTTTCTTTTTTTTTTTTTTTCTCTCCTCAGGATCTTACCATTTAACCTGAGCTGTCCTGGAGGAACTAGCTATATAGACCAGGCTGGCCTTGAACTCAGAAAGCCACCTGCTGCTTCTGCCTCTAGAGTGCTAAGATAAAAGGTGTGTACAATCTCGCCCCTTTCTGTCTTTCTCCCTTCCTCCCTCTCCCCTCCCTCCCTCCCTTCTCCTCCCTCCCTCCCTCCCTCTGTCCCTCCTCCTTCCTTCCTTCCTTCCTCAGAAAGGTGGAAGGAGTCCAGGATGACACACAGCTTTGTAGCTATTCTAATATTATCGTCTTGTACTGTTTAAAGTCACTGGGAACCTGGCTCTGGAGGTGGAATTACCTGGCCCAGCCCGACTTTAGACTCAAGCATTTTGACTTAAAGGGTTCTCCAAGACCACTTGCTCAGTCACCAGCTGGCTCCCTGCTCCTGTGAAAAAGTGAAAGAGAACAGCCAAATAGCCTGAGAGTGGAAATGCTATGTCCTTAAGACCAGGAGAATACGTTCTTAGAAGAAAGATAGTGTATCCTAGAATACAGACGGGATGGGAACCATTCCCAAATACCTCTGCTACTTCTCATCCTATATGATATCTGTGGTGGGAATGTCTAGTTGGGAGTCCGTCTACCTGGGACCCACTTCTTCAGGCAGATGCTCCTGCAGCCTGTTGTGGTTGCCGGCTTCCCCAGTCTGTTTCTGCTGGATGTTTGTTACATGTGATCTGGTGCCCCATTATCTTTCTGCAGTTTGTTGTTTATGCCCTTGAAATGAAAAGCACGCCTATTGTGGATCATTCTCCAGTTTCAGACAGCTTTCTACTGCTGAGCCACACTCTAGCCCCGCACTAGGGATTCTAGGTAGGGACTCGATTAGTGAGCCATCACTACCCAGGCCCCAACCCTAGTCCCTCTAGCATCTCATTAGGGGATTCTAAGATGCCCTATTACTAAGCTATGATATACTCTCAGCACCTCACTGGAGAGATTCTAGGCAGATGTTTTAACAGTGAGCCATGCCCCAAACTCACTATTGGTATCAGGCAAGCACTCTACTATTGAGCTATAGCCCCTTAATGCACCATTTCTATACTTTTTATTTTTAAACAGTGTCTCACCATGTGGCCAATACAGACCTCAAACTTATAATCCTCTGCCTTGGTCCTCCAAGTAGCTGTAATTACAGTCCTGAGCTACCAGGCTGGGTTCAGCTGGGTGGTTCTCAGTCTTCCTAATGCTCTGTAACACAGTTCCTCATGTTATGGTGACCCCAGTCATAAAATTATTTTTGTTGTTACTTCATAACTATCATTTTGCAGCTCTTATGAGTCGTAATGCATCTGTTTTCCAATGGTCTTAAGCAACCCTGTGAAAGGGTCATTAGATCCCAGAAGAATCACAGTCTACAGGATGAGAACTCATGACCTAGGCTATGGGGATGATGCTTCAGCTCCATAGATAGAGTGAGCCCACTTGTCTGCCCTGTCTACTCTGTCCTGTGGTTCTGTACCAACCTCCTCTTCATCAGCATCCCGGACAAATTGACTCCAGCTAAGTAAGGGAAGAAGGAGAGAGGCTTTACCACACTACAGAGAATCTAGTACCAATGCAGACATCTGGTTGATCCCCTCCACAGCCTAAGAGCTTCAGGGACAAGGGATTCAAAGGAGAGCTCATGAATTGGCATACTTCAGTCCCAGTTGCTGACTATAAATTAGGTTTCTATGAACCATAATCAAATATCCTGCAACAGGTTGGCTATGGATTTAATTCCCAACAATGTGGTGGTACGCACCTGTAATCTGAGCTCATGGGATGTGGGAGCAGGAGGACCTGGAGCTCAAGGTCGTCTGTGGCTACGTAGTGAGCTTGAAGTCTGCCTGCATTCCGTGGGGCTTTATCTTAATCAATGAATAAATACTATTTAAGGATGTCATCTGTTCAGTACAGTGTTTAGAGAAATTACTTGGAAAAATAAATTGTCGTCTTACCTTTCCATATTAGTCACAATTCCTGTGGGCAGCTGCTTTGCTCAACTTTTGCTGAGCACCAAAATTTATCTGCATCTTCAGTGATTTGAGTCAGTAAGGATGCACTTGGCTTCACTGCAGCTCCAGTTTTGCTCTGGGCTCTTTCGGGTATAAGACTATTAGGAGCCTTAGCTTACAGCGGACCTCCTGAGTGAGCCACTCAGAGTTGTGAATCCATGCAGAAAGCAAGAGGAATTTTATCGTTCCAACGCATTGTGGTCTTCCTGCATCCGAAGGAGAGGCAGCAACCCCGGGCAGCCTGGTTGGCCAGTTTTTATAGTTTTTAGGGCAGCAGCCATTAGGCACAATGTGATTGGCAGAACAGTGTGACTTTTTAAACTGATTCGTCTTTAGAGAATGAGGTGGCAAGGACCTTCCTTGTCTGTAGGTGGCAAGGGTTGGGCGGTCCTGCACAATGTTTCTATGTGCTCTGGGCCTTCCCCACCCGCAGGTGGATTCCCTCCCCTATGGTCTGAGGAATGTTAATCAGCCTCTTCCATCCAGCAAGTGTCCCATGACCTTCCCAAAGTTCCTGAGCTGACCAGGAGTGTTACTTAGCCTCTCCCTTGGTGGGAGGTGGAGGGGACAAGTGTTCCAACGTTCCTCTTCGCAGGAAGTTACACTTGAGAGGGCAACCTTTGCTGGGGGTTGGATGGTTGACCTCACTCACCCACACAAGCTACTCTCCATAAGAGGCTGAAGAATTTCTCAGGCTTCTAGAAGCCCCATAAATCTATGACTAGGGATGGAGGCTAGGGTTGAGCTACTGGGGCCTACAGCCTCTCATTCTCCACTTTTAATTAGTCAATGCAGCAGACTGGGGAGACAGCTCATTCAGTAAAGTTCCTGCTATGCAAGCATAAAGACCTGAGGCTGGTCTGCAGAACACACATTTTAAAAATCTAGGCATGGCAGGATGCACTTGTAATTCCAGACTCATGGAGAGACAAAAAGACCCCTGAGGTTTACTGACTAGCCGACTAGTCTACTTTTAAAGCTTATGTCTAGACAACACAGCCTAACTGAGAGCCCCAGGTCAGTGAGATTGTCCTCTGACCTCCACTTGCATGCAAACACAGGTGACTATCTCCACATGAATGTACCCTTCACACACATACATGACCATAGGTTCAATTCATATTTTAGGTTGGGGTCTGGGAATCACCGCACAAACCACTCAGACTCCGATCTCAGTCAAATAGGGATAGCTTATTGAATGGCACACCACAAGACTGATTGATCAGGGCCACAGATCAGACTTGGGAGGTGGCTGTGACTTTGAGTTAAGATACTACAGGGTTTTTAAGCTTAAAATCCACAAGCATCTGTGCCAAGTTATTTCACCAACCAGGATGTAGGGATGGGAGACTTCCTTAGGAACAGGTCTTGCTTGTGCACTTATCCTGCTCCCATTGGTAGGGGTACTCAACTGTCGTGGGAGGACTTGCGTTGCCTAACATTCATGTCTTAACTTGCCAACTAAGATGTCAGTTACCCATGTAATATGTCTCTTTCTGCCAAGTAGGATGTCAGTTCCCAGGGAGGTCTTGGGAACTTAAACTTTACTTGACCTGAAAGGTATAGAAAGTTTTTCTGACCCTAGCAGACTGAGCAGAACCAAGAATGCAGGTCAGCCGGTTCAAGAGCTCTGGGTTCCAGGAACTTGGCTGACCACAAAGTAGATGATTGAACAAGAGTGAATTCTTGAGGAAAACATGTACAGGATGATCCCACATGACTGACAGAATTATGGGCTGGTACTTTCCACTGGTATTCCCCCTCACTCCCCCTGGTTTGTGGTTTTTTCCTTTAAATATCCTACTCTCCCGAGCTAGGGGTCGATCTCCTCTGCCCTGCGTGGGTTATGAGACTCGGCCTCAGTGCACTGATTTTCCTGATTTTTCTGAAATAAACCTCGTGCTGATTGCATCAAGATCAGTATTTTGTGAGTCACTGGGTGGTCGTGATCTCCCGTGGCTTGAGTGGGGGGTCTCCCCTCTCCAGGGCCTTTCAGACCCCTACTAAAAATGGAAGTCTTATTTCAAATAGCTTCTTATATTGGTGCAGGTGTCTCTCTTATGTTGAGGTCCATCCCGGGGGTGGCTTATAAAAAGGAAAAATCATAAAAGCTCATATATAGGTGCAGGAAGTACTGCCTGGCAGTTGGTTCTGGTCTAAACTTCTTGTGGCTAACTATACAAAGCAGTTCTAACTGACTTCTATTGTGATTGAAGAACACCAAAGCGTAGACTGTAACAGTATATGAAATTTGCTCCAGTATGAGAAAGTTTCCTAGTAACAGTAATTACAGCATTTGAGAAAGTTTCCCCATAACATTAGTAACAGCACAAAATGACAGGCTAGACAGGTAACAGTTACCTAGGCCACAACACTTTAGAAGAGGCAGAGATGATGATGTGGATGCTGCTGATGGTAGTGGTGGTGATGATGATGATGATGATGACGACTAGTGTCTCATACTGTATGGAATGTCATATTTGTATAGGAAATGCTTGTGGTTGTTTAGAGAATACTTCCTCCAGCTGCTCACTCACCTGAACATCTATGCCTTGCATAATCTGTGGTGGGATAGAATCGCATCTCTCAGGGATGATGAGAGGACCAATGAGACATGCATGTAGAGAACAATTTAGTGCCTTCACTTCCTATCCCTGAGGGTAGACAGAAGGATCAGGAAAATAAATCAAGTCTGTGCCTCTTCTGGTGTCTCCTTCCCAGGGACGATGGACTGTCCTCAGCATGTCCATGTTAGCCCTTTGACTCCAGACTAGGGCTTCTGTTCTGTGTGACCAGGTCTTCTGTGGGAGCAGCAGTGCTCAGTCTCCACTGATGCCATGGACACCATGTCATTCTCTTGTTTAGGGCTCTCCAGAACCAGTCTGCCCTGGGCAGAGACAGAGGGCATCCTCAGCTCTCATGAGCATATCGATTGCCCACTAAGATGTCACTGCCTGTAGTGAGAATTTTGCTTTCTTTGAAAACACAGAAATACTATGGGAATATGTTTTCATTTTAATCCCAGGTGTGGGATGTGGAGCTGCTTCAGATTTTCCACAGTAGGTGACTATGATTTGCCTCATGCTCTGGCAGGGGCATCATTTTGCCAGCTGCAAATAGTTTTTACAGTTGTGTGATGTTTGAAATTCTGGTGACTTTTCAGAGGGCATATAAATGCTAGAGCCTGATAGGTGGGTGGGTGTTGTTGCTGGGGTGGTGGTTGGTTATGGTTGGTCGAGGTTTGTTAAGTGGTTGTTAAGAAGAAACAAGAAGAAATTAGCTGTCCTGATGGTGAAGATCAAACTTGCCCGAGGAACATGACACTCCCAATCAGCAGGAGGTAGTCTATGATAATGTTGCCCCTTTCCCCTGTATCCTTTTTTTCTCTCCCATCTTTATTAGGGGGCTGTAGTGGTTTTAATAGGTTTGGCCCCCATATATTCATGTGTTTGAATGCTTGGCCCACAGAGAATGATATTATTAGGAGATATGTCCTTGTTGGAATGAGTGTGGCCTTGTTGGAGGAAGGATGTCACTGTTGAGGTGGGCTTTCCCAGTCTTCCCCTGGTTCCCTTTGGAACAAGATGTAGAACTCTCGGCCCCTTCTCCAGTGCCATGCCTGTCTGGATGCTGCCATCCTCCCACCTTGATGTTAATGGACTGAGCCTCTAAACCTGTAAGCCTGCCCCAATTAAATGTGTCCTTATAAAAGTTGCCTTGATCTGGTGTCTCTTCCCAGCAGTGGAAACCCTAACCAAGACAGGGGTTAAAGTGTGAAAGAAAAAGAGTATAGAAGATGGAAGAAAGAATAACCTACAAAGTGGCCAAAGACAGGCTACAGCTGCCCATTAGATCTGTCCTATCTGCTTTTTCTGGAGACCTGGAGTTACAGCATGAGTGTGCTCTACCAGGTGAATGAATGAGTAAAGAATGGAATGAATGAATGGAGTTTCATCTAGAGTACCATGGGACACAGGTGGCAATTCATATGCATCAATTTGATCCCAGTAGACAATAGTTGATCAATGGCACATTTGGTGGAGAATGCATGCAATTAAACAGCTCCTTGCCCACACTAGCAAGATTTGTATAGCAAGATACCACAAACTATGAAGCTTACAGATATCAAAGACTCACTCCTTATAGAGCAGGAGGTTAATTGATGCACTGGCAGATTCAGTGTCCAGTGAAAGTGTATGTTCTTGAAAATGATACTTTGTCTTGTGGTAGAACAAGCAAGCAATCTCCCTTGAGTCTCTTGTATAAATGGTATTAGTTCAATTTGTGAAGGCCCATCCCTGTGACCTAATCCTTACCTAAATGTGTTGGTTATGTCAACTTAACACAAGCTAGATTCACCAGAGGAGTTCCAATGAATAAAATAGTCCTATAAGTTGGCAAACCTGTAAGGCATTTTCTTAATTAGGAATTAATGAGGGACGACCCAGACCATTGTGGATGACACCAGCCCAGGACTGGTGGTCCTGGATTCTCTAAGCAGGCTGAGCAATCCATGGGGAGCAAGCCAGTAAGCAGCACTCCACTATGGCTTTTGGAACTTTGTCTGCCTCCAGGTTCTTGCCCTGCCTGAGTTTCTTCCCTTCCTGATTTTGACAATGAAGTGTTATGCAGAACTTAAGTGAAATAAATCCTTTCCTCCCCACAGTTGCTTTTGGATTTGGCGTTTCATCACAGCAATAGAAACCATGACTAAAACACTAAGCAACTCACCTCTGAGGGACTGAAGAGATGGCTCAGTGAAGTGCTTGCTCCAGCAAGCATGGGGATCTGAGTTCAGGCGCCCAGCTCCACATAAAATCCCAGTGCAGGGTGTTAGCAGGTCTATCTAAACTCCACCTCCACAGTTACCTGGCAACAGCCAGGTAGCCCTGCCCACTATTATAAAAGGGGCTGTTTGGCCCCTCCTCTCTCTCTCTTGCCCCTTGCCTCGCGAGCCTGCATGTTGTATCGACCCTCCCCTTCCCTTCCCCTCTCTCCACGTGGTCATGGCCGGCCTCTACTCCTCTACCTCTCTGCTCTCCCTCTCCTCTCTCCCTCCGCCTAAATAAATACTCCCTTCGTGGAACCCTCTGCCCTGGCATCTTCTGTTCCAAGCTGCTCTGCAGTCTTAATATCAACACAGGGAGCATGGCTGTAATGGCAGGGCTGGAGTGTGGGGTAAACGAAATAGGCAGATGCCAGGGGCTCATCATGGCCAGTCAGGGGGAACGACTGTCTTAGGAGTTTGTTTGTTTTTGTTGATGAAATATTCTAACAAAAACAACTTATAGGAGAAATATTTATTTACGCTCTAAGTTCAAGATACAATCTATTGTGGCAGAAAAGTCAGGGCAGGGGGAGCTCGAAGCATCCACAATCAGGAAGCAGAGAGCACTATATGGTGGTGCTCAGCTCACTTTCTCCTTTTCGTACAACCCAGGATCCCACCCAGGGAATGGTACCACCCACAGAGTGGGCACCTTCCCACCTCAATTAATCTAATCAAGATAAGCCCCCCACAGGCTTGATGCGCAGAGGCCCATCTCCCAATTGATCTTAGATTTTGTCAAATTGACCATCACAGAACCTGCTCAAAAAGTAAGGTGGGGAGTGACAGAGGAATATACTCAAAGTAGAATTTGGGATTTTATATATGTATGCAAGTGCACCTCCCCCATCACATACACATTCCCTCCACCCACAAGGACCCACCTGTTATCCCCATAGCCTTGGGGATAAGGATCTCGACATTTGTGTTATGTAGGGACTTTAGCACTTCCATTCTGAAACTCGGTGTCTTCTGAAAATGAGAAAGTGACACTATTATCTTCTCAGTCATAAGTTCCTCTCTTAGATGCAGATTATCAGGGTCCTTTCTTCCTGTCCTGCTTTCTTTACAAACTGGGGACAAAAGGGAACCAGACAGCCCTTCTGACCACTGAATTGCTGCAATTTCTGGTAACTAGGAGAGAGAGTATTTGGGCAAAGATGGGGTAAAGGTTGGTCATTGGTTGCCAATTGAAAATTCAAACAGTGGTGAGAGAGAGAGAGGAGAGAGAGGAGAGAGAGAGAGAGAGAGAGAGATTGTTAGTTGAGGATGGTGGTTATGCCTAGCTTAAGCGCACGTGTATTAATCAGGGTTCTCCCAAGGAACAGGATATTATAGAATGAATATATATATATATATAATATATATATATATATATATATTTAATACACACATACATATGGGATATATTAGAATGATATAATGCTATACAACCTATGGTTCATCTACTTCAACAATGAATGACAACCAATGGAAGAGACAAGGAACCAGTAGCTTGTCAGTCATTGAGGCTTAACGTCTCAGCTGGTCTTCAGTATATGCTGGAATGCCAACGAAGTGGGCTCTACTGCAGGAGAAGGTGTGGCACAGATTAAAGATGGATTTTCTCATATCAAAAGCTCTGTATTAAAGGTGTATTTTCTCACCTCAATAGATCCAGATTAAGTAGGTCTTCCCACTTCAAATGATTTAATTTAGGGGAAAAAAAAACCCTCACAGGTGTCCCCAATCACTTGGTTTTGACTAATTCCAGATGTAGTTTCTTTAACAACCAAGACTAGACATCATAAGGAGCAAATGTAGAAATAAGGAAGGGCATAGGTGGATGACCCTGGAGGCTCGCAGTGGGAAGTTTCTTGGCAGCATTTCTCTTGTGGTATATCTCTGGGTCACTTTTCTGATGTGTTATATATTTTTCCCTATCTCAAATATATCAAGGAAAACTGACATAAGTCAAAAAAGACTTGACCTCTCAGGATCATCTCCAGTTCCTCCTAGCTCCCACCACAAGTTAAACACAGTCTTCTAGAAATTGCTGACCATTCCTGAGGGGAGACAATGCAAGGTTGGTGTTTCTCACTTTATGTGTGTTCACATGAACCCCTTGGGGATGACCCTGAACAGACAATGGTCCTCTGAAGCTAGGCAAAAGTAAGAGACAACAGCAGGGAAGAAATATGTACTGGGGGGCTGTGGCCATAACGCAGCAGTCTACTGTCTGAATACCAGTGAGAGGCTAGGGGCATGACTCAGTAGGAGAACCCCTTCCTAGAGTCTCCCAATGAGGCACTGACAGTGTGGCTTAGGATTAGAGTTCCTGCCTAAAATCCCCAGTGAGGGGCAGGGGACGTGGCTCAGTCCTAGAGCATCTGCCTAATGTGAGTAACCCTGAATTCCATCTCCAACAAGAACCTATCCTTTTACGAGGAAGGGAGTTTAACCTTTTAAAAACTTATGTTATTGTAGTTTTCTAGGTCAATGCTTGAGCACTAGTAGCCCTAATAGACCAGGCTTGGTCACAGTGACCAACTAAAGACATAAAGAGAGAAGAGATTTGATGTAATTTGGACACACTGGGAAGAGAAACAAAGAGTTTCAGTGACCCTCAAGTCTATCTTGAGGGTCCTGATAAGAAGTTTAGGTGTAATTACAGGGCAAGAGGTATATATGATTAAGAGTCCTGGTCAAGCTATGATAGAACCTATCTTTGACACAGCCTTGTTTGGCTCACAAAGTGGTCCAGTAAGTTTTGTCAGAACTGTGTGGATTCTTCCTGAAAGGTGAGTTCAACCTGGGATATCATCTAGACTATAGCATCTCCCTTACTCCAGCATGGTGTTCCTGTGGAAATTTTAACTCTTTGAGGCCCCTTGTCCCAAAAAATATGATAGCAAATGGAAGGCGCAAGCTTCTTTTTAAAATATCTCCTCTCTTGCTAGATCAGCTACATTGGATTTCCATTTGACAATCTTTGCTGTCTACCAAATCTCAGTACAATATTTCAGCCTCCATTTCCCCTCATCTACTGTAAGACTCCCCTCTGTAACCTTGCTGTATTTTTGACTTGTGCTGTGTTTGTTTTGGTTTGTATGTTTTGAGCCTAGGTCTGCTGTAGCAAGGCTGGGCTGAAACTCACTATGTAGCCAGTCAAAACTGACCTTAGGCTTCTGACCCTCTCGCCTCCTGTCCCTAAGTGCTGAGTTTGCAGGCACATACTACCACACACAATTTGTGTGGCCAGGAGATGGAACCTCAAGCTCTGTGCATGTGAAACAAATGCTCTACCAAGCTAGCTACATGTTCATTTCTCTTGATGGGTTTTAATAGGAAGAATGTTAATTTCCACCTTTAGTGGCAATATATAAAGTGTTTGTTGCAATTTTACTCTTAATCCAGCTAACTCCTAAGTAATTGAGACTGGACTATTATATTGATTTATCAGGCTTTAAGGGCACAACAACTGAGCAGGATTACTCTATTTTAATCCTCTAAAGTAATCTGGCTGTGTCCTTGTCAAAATCCCAGTGATACTTGCATTTTAGTACTGATCGGCCTCTGTAGGCTCTAGATCTTTCTGCATGTCTCCTGGGCTCTCTCCTCATAGTGAATCCCCACTTCCTCTCTGTCTCTCCCTCCCTGGCTGGGAAAAAGTCCAGTCCTATTTTCTCCCCTGTCCAGTCATTGAAGCAGTTTATCGACCAATCAGAGAATAATTGGGGAGCAATGTTTTGCAACCAGATATAGGGGCACAGAAATCAGCATCTGAACAATACAAAAACAATCTTTACACACTGCACAATACTTTGCTTATTATGTACCCCTCTATAGCAACTAGATTCAGTCATGCTACCTCCACTGAGTCTCTGGCTGTGAGATACGCCAGGGGCCTGAGAGCTATCTCCTAATTAGACAATGGAGCTTTGGGAACAAGGCTCAGGTCACTGTGCAGAGAGGGTGTACCTAGGACAAGCTGCTAAAGGAAGGAGGGATGCTTCCCAGCCTGTACCTTCCAGGCCCTCTTCTTCCCTATGCCCTAAAACCATCCCCATCTCCACCAATATCATCAGCCTCTGGGGGCTCTGGATGGAGCGAATACATTTTCACTGGGCAAAATATGTCACTCAAAAGCCAAGGTTAGTACAGAGAAGGAGAAGGGGGTCAGGCCCTGAACTGGTGAATGTGGGACAGGCCATCTTTGGTCTCAGGAGTAGATCTGGGTGGTAGGTGGCTGATACTCAAGGGCCTAGGGTCCTGACAGTGCCTGGGTCTGAAACTCCTCCTCCCGAGGCAGCCACTATCCTGGTCCCCACCCCTGCTTCCGCTGGGGCTTCCCTCAGGCCTGTATCTCTTAGTTCCTCAAAGCATTGCCTGGAGAGACAGCTTCAGCTGGGCATGCTGCTGTTTCTGCTGCTGCTCTGGGGGATAAATGGTGTGGAGGGTGGGATCGGTGTCATAAAGGGTTACACCCTCAACGTGGAAAGGAAGATTGTGGTGCAGGAGGGCCTGTGTGCCTTGTGCCCTGTAACTTCTCCTACCCCAAGGAGGTGTGGACTGACTCAGACCCAATTCATGGATACTGGTTCCGGGAAAGAGCCAACAGAAAAACTGATTCCCTCGTGGCCACAAATGACCAAGGGAAGTTGGCACAGAAAAGGACCCAGGGTCGATTCCTCCTGCTCGGAGACCTGCGGATGAATGACTGCTCCCTGAGCATCAGCGAGATCAGAAAGGAGGATGCGGGGTCATACTTCTTTCGCCTGGAGAGAGGAAATGCAAGGTTTAATTATATTTGGAATAAGATGACTCTGAATGTGACAGGTCAGACATGGTCTGCAAAGATGCCATGGGGGCGGGTACAGGGTCATGAGTGTCTCAGGGCAGGGCTGGGATAGGACTGGGTCTTGGGTCTGAGCATCAGGGCTCAGGGGAGGAGCTGGATCAGAGTCAGGGCTTCCTCTGAAGCTGTACCTCACCCTATCCTGATGCTCCATTTCTCCCCTTTCCTCACCAGCTCTCACTAACACCCCCCATATTCTTCTCCCGGAGACGCTTGAGGCTGGCCATCCCAGCAACCTGACCTGCTCTGTGCCTTGGGACTGTAAGGGGAGTGCACCCCCATCTTCTCCTGGACTGGTACCTCTGTGTCATTTCTGAGCACCAAAACCACTGATTCCCCAGTGCTAACCATCATCCCCCAGCCCCAGGACCATGGCGCCAACCTCACCTGTCAGGTGACCCTGCCTGGAACTGGCCAGGTGACCATGAGAATGACCATCCGTCTCAACGTGTCAGTGAGGCTGGGCTGGGATGCCTGGTTTTCTAATGCAAAGTGGTCTCTAGGGTGGGGTCAGGGTCTAGACACTAGGTCCTAAAATCCTGATAAGGGGGCTTGTCAGGGTGATGGCCCCCTGCCATACCCACCTAGGCAACTGCTGGGGACAGAGGGTGGTCGATGAGTTCACTGTGTCATTCTCTCTTAGATGCTCCAAAGAATCTGACAGTGACCATCTATCAAGGAGCTGACTCAGGTAGGTACCATCTTAGGTGGAAGATGCAGAATCTCTTCGGCTCAGGCAGGCTTATTCTTCCTTACACTGGACTCTCCTTGGAGACCGAGACTCCTTGTTGGGGAACCACTGGATCAACTCCCCTGAAACCCCTAGGAGTTTGCACCAGTCAGTATAAACCCCTCACTTTCCCAGATCTGCAATGCCCCTTGATCACCACAGGTGTAGGGTGACACACACACAGCAGAGCCACACCATCCAGAACCCTCTCCCCGTTTATGGATCTGCCTGCATTCCTCCAGTAGCTGTGCTCTGAGTTCTTGTGCAAAGAGACACAGCTACATAGTTAGGCACTCAGAACTCATACAGTGCTCTGTTCTCAGAAGCTCTCTAAGTGTCCAGTCTATAAGTGACCAGTATCCTGTCCACATAGGCTGTGAGCCTGGGCTTGTCCACCTGAGGTTCTGAGAGGAACCAGATGTCAGTAGCAGAGATTGTCTTTGGTCTCCATGACCACAGTACCCAGAACTGATGGATCTAATTTCTGGGTTTCTAGTACCAACAGGCAGCAAGGCCATGGAGTTCCCTGTGCCACCAGCAATGAATAGTGAATAGGTCTTGTATCTATGACAACAGTGTGTGTCTTTGAGTGATAAACTCCTAAATGCAGGGAATGTGGCTCAACTGATAGACTACTTGCCCAGCAGGCACAAAGCCCTGGGTTCCATCCCCAGGACCACGTAACCGGACACAGTAGTGCACACCTGCACTTGGGAGGTGCAAGCAGGAGGATTAGAAGTTCAAGATCATCCTTGCTACATCATGAGTTTGAAGCCAGCCTGAGCTATATGAGGCACTGCCTTCAATCCTCAACACCCTCTTTTCTCCCTTTCCCGTCCCCGCCCCCATCTCTGTTTGTCTGACTCTCTCGCATCATCAACTCCAAGTGTATACCTAGATCACATGTTCTCTTTAATTGTGAGGTTTATAGTCAAGTATAGTCAAGTTCACACTGAAATGAGACGTTTGGGTTCTTGCTGTGGTGATAAGTGAAAGCCCATGCTTCTCTATCCTTTGCTCCCTACTGGTGTGTCAGTGCCTGTGTGTCAGTCAGTGCTCTCTCTGGATTCTACTGTCACTTTTCTTAATCACATCACACTGACTCTGTCTCTTTCTCTACAGTATCGACAATCCTGGAGAATGGCTCATCTCTTCCTATCTCTGAGGGCCAGTCACTCCGTCTCATCTGTAGCACTGACAGCTATCCCCCTGCAAACCTAAGCTGGTCCTGGAATAACCTGACTCTCTGCCCATCAAAGTTGTCCAAACCCGGGCTCCTGGAGCTGTTTCCAGTGTATCTTAAGCACGAGGAGTGTACACCTGCCAAGCTCAGCATGCTCTGGGCTCCCAATACATTTCCCTGCGCCTGTCTCCACAGAGTGAGTGGCTTGTGGGCCAGAGTCAGGCAGGCAGGAGGAGGTTAACACCTGTCTCATCCTGGCAGTGTTCCCATTAACCCTCTCAGCTTCAGGGGGACCTTAGCTCCAAGTCTTGCTGAACCATGAGGCTATAATGTTCTGGCCATCCAGAGCCTCCTACTGTGAGGAGGGTGTGGGTCAGGGAGGGGAGTTACTTCCAGAAGCAGCAAATCCTGCAGAAAGGGGCTGGGACATAGATGGCTGAGCTTTGAGTACAAGGTCCTTGCTTCTGCAGGCCAGGAGGAAAGGACATAAAATTCAAGGGGAAACTGAATCAAAGCAAAACAGTGTGAAAACAAATGTGAAACAAGTCACTAGTCACCTGTGTGGTGGCCCAGGTCCCATCCTGTCCCTTGGGGAATTCTAGACACTTAACTTGACCTATATCCCCACCCCTCGTTTTTATTTTTATCATGAGATAGACTCTCAACAAGTTTCCCAGGCAAACATTGAACTCAGTTTATTGCCCAGAAACCCCTTGAATTTGAGAGCCTCCCGCCTTTGCTTCAGAAGTAGCTGGAATGACAGGCATTCTTTATTACATCTGGCTGGGGTGAAGTATCCCTTTGCCTGTTGTGAATCTGGGATTGGAACCCGGGCCCTAATACATGCTGAGATACATTTAATGATCCAATTTTAAAATGTAAAATAATTCTATACTGAAAAGGATACCAAACTAAATCAAGACCAACTGCTGCCCAGCTTTTTATGTCCCCTCTGCCTTCTCTTGTCCCTTCCACTCAGGTCCCTGTTCTGATATCTGAGCTAGGGCTGAGAAAAGTGGAAAGTCCAGCGTCCTCATGGGCTAGTGGAAGAGGAGAGGTTTGTTTCTTAGCATTCTCTATCTACAGGCAGTGCGACGCTATCCGAAATGATGATGGGGACCCTTGTGGGTTCAGGTGTCACAGCCCTCCTTTTCCTGTCTTTCTGCATCATTCTCCTGGTGTGAGTATCAGCCTTGGTGGGGAAGGAGAACCCGGGTGGTGAGGGCCCAGCCTGCTACCTGACCCTGAGTCCAGGCCTTAGGGTGAGACCTAGGCGGGTGGGGATCCTGAAGTCAGGGGAAGTTGTGATCTAGGCAAATGGTGACTGTGTAGAATTCTGGAGTGTTGCAACCCTCAGCCTCCACTGTCCCAGATGGTGGGAGGCACTTTTCAACACAGGAGCCTCTGTGACAGAAGCACTGGCCGCCCTTCACAGACTTAGTTGCAAGCAGAGGGTGGGGGGTCTGACACTGCACCTTCCTGCCCATACTGAGAGGTTCCTTGCTGTCCTTACACGCAGAGTAAGATCCTACAGGAGGAAACAGCCAGGCCAACTGTGGTAGCTCTTCATCCAAATGCCCTCAAGGCCTCAGTTTCTGAGGTGAGTGACCAGTGTGACTGTGTTCAAGCCCAGGGTCCCCTGCCTGGACTCCTCCTCTGAGATGGATCCCGGGTTGTTCTACTGAGTGTGGCCAAGTTGGGTGTCCTGCAAGAGGACCTCTCTAGTCCATTTCCCAACTCGATGATTGCAGACAGTGTCCACACTGCTTGCTCTCTGGCTGGACAGGAAGAAGGATTCATTATCTTTCTCCCTTTCTTCTTTTCTACCTCAAGTTGACAGGTTCTCATCCCATCTCCCTCTCAAGAACACAAAACTGCAGGATCTTCTCTGCCTTTTGGCTCCTGCCATGGCAGTGTGTGTGTGTGTGGTGTGTGTGTGTGTGTGTGTGTGTGCATGTAGATGCACATGTAAGAGGAGGCTTGGGATTGATGATTGGAATCTTCCTCAGTGACTCTTCACATTGTTCATTGAGGCAAGGCCACTTAACCAAACCCAGAGATCACTGATCTGGCTATTCTCACTAGCCAGGGATCCCCACCTCTGCCTTCTAAAGTTAGAATTATGGGTGGGCCACCATATCCAGCTGGCACTTACATCATTTCTGGGGATCCAAACACTGGCCCTCATACTTCCACAGTAAGCACTTTCCACTGAGCCATTGCCCTGGGTCCCATCCTTTAATCCATTTGTGAAATATTAAGTACTAACAAAGACCAAGTGCCAGGGACCCATCCATGAAGAACTGTAGAAAACCTTGGACTCAGTCACGTCTTATTTTAGAGAGAGGTGGTTATCAAACCACTCTAACAAACAATAAGACAAATAAAAGATAGAGACATTTATTGTGAGGAAATGAAGGTACAGAAACTAGGAAGTGCCCAGAAGATAGGCTGTGTAGTTGGTTTGTTTACTATTATCTGTCTTCTGTCTGTCTATCTATTTATCTATCTATCTATCTATCTATCTATCTATCTATCTATCTATCTATCTATCATCTATCTCTATATCAGTCTTCTGTCATCTATCTACCTACCTATCTTCTTTCTATCCGTTTGTCTATCTATCTCTATATCTATCTATCTATCTATCTATCTATCTATCTATCTATCTATCTATCTATCTATGCTCTAGATTTTGGTAGTCCCATGTAACATGAAATTCACTACTGTTGCCCTTTTCACATATACAGTTTATAACAGATGTCTAGGACTTTTCATCTTGAAAAACTAAAACTACTACATACGGAATAACACCTCCCACTCCTTCCAGGCTTCCCTTCCCAAGCCCCTGACGTCCATCACTCGTCTCTTCTTTCTCTTCTCTCTTCTTCTTTTTCTTTTCCTCCTCATCCTCCTCCTTCTTTTCTCTCTCCCTTTCTCTCCCTCCCCAACCCCTACTCTCTGTGTGAGACTCTGACTTCTGCAGATACCTCCGATGTGAGACCATACTGTATTTTTCCTTCTGTGACTGGTTTATTTCATTTAACAATTCCTCAGGATCCATCCATGTTGTAGCATACTACAAGATTTCTTGCCTTTTTAAAAGGTTGATTCTGCTGTATGTACTATACCATATGTTCTTTAGCCATACTTCTGAGTTTCTACCTGTTTACTGTGGTGATGTGCACATACATAAACGTGAAAAATCAAGATTGTGTTTTCAGTTACACACACACACACACACACAAACATACAAAAACACACATTGTTGGCTCATGTGGTTCTATTTTTCATTTTTTGAGAATCTGTCAACACTTGCTATTTTCTGTTTCCTTTTGTATTATTTTAATAGTGGCTATCCTGGTGAAAGTGAGGTGTTATTTCTTTGTGGTTTTAATTCGCATTTTCTAATAATAATAGTGAATATCTTCTTGGAGGAGTATCTATTCCAGTTCTTTGCCTATTTTTCTAGTTGAGTTGTCTGTTGTTGAGGAATTCTAGATGTTCTTTAACTACCTCGGCTCTTAGTCCCTCATCTGATGTATGGCTTCTAAATATTTTCTGTAGGTTGAACGTGGTTTTGGTTAGTGATGAGGGAGACTAGATTCTGCCATTTGATTATTCCAGGCGAGGGGGAGAGCATATCTATCTATCTATCTATCTACCTACCTCCTACCTTTCTTCCTTCCTTCTTCCTTCTTCTTTCTTTTTTCTTTCTTCTTTTTCTTTCTTTCTTCTTTTTTCTTTCTTTCTTTCTTTCTTTTCTTTCTTTCTTTCTTTCTTTCTTTTCTTTCTTTCTTTCTATCTTTCTAATCTGTGCTCTAGATTTAGTAATCCTCTCAGAAAGGGAAGGCAGCAGGCAGTGAATGGGAGAACAGCCATGAAGACAGGGGAAGAATGGGTCAGCATAGGAAGTGATTTTGAAGAAGTTGAGTGTGTAAATCATTTCTGAGCAAACAGACCACTATGAGGAACAAGCTAACTGTAACTTCCATGGGGAAGGAACAATCTGTTATCTCTGTGGTGCCTCTAGATGCAATAGGAAGGAAATACTTTAGCAAGAGGAAGACAGAGACAGAGGAGGAATCCTTTCTAATGGAAAGATTCTAGAAATGATGTGGAGGAAATGTGGACTGGCTGATGGATCGCTCATGAGGCGAGATGAAGGGGATACATGTAGGCTGAGGGTAGGGTTTGAGTGACAGGAGATGAAGGATGATGAGCAAAAGAGGTTGGAAGCAGACTCAGAGGTTTATCTTGAGCAGACAAGAGGAGAGAGGTGCCAGTCACCGAGGGCAGGAAAGGAGGAATGGAGGTTGTTTAATTACATGTGTGAACACACCGAGTGCAGTACCCATGGAGGACAAGGGAGGAAGCTGGATCCCCTGGAGCTATAGGCAATGTGGGTGTTGGAAATTGAACCCTGGTCCTCTGGCAGAATAGTATGTTATCTTAAGCTCTGAGTCTTCTCTCTTTCCAACACTGAATGTACTGTTTTACTGATTGTTTGACAAGGTTTGATGGTTCAGGTATAAACACTCCAGGTACACAATGTTTCCAGTTATGCATTTTTAGATTTGTGAGTTTTCTTTTTAAGGTTTTATTACATTTTTACATTCATTTATTTTGTGGTGTGTGTGTGTGTACATGAGCCCAGCTTAGAAGTTTTTAGCTTTAACACCCCACAAAAGCAATACCCATTCTGTGGAAACCATACTTCCAAGTTTGAGTTTTGATTATTTACTAGAACCAGTAGCATGTGATTCAATACTCTCCTGTGATTCTGGGCAGTAGCCATGTGCCACAGCCTCTACTCTGTGGCCCCAAGGCTGTGAGGTGTGTGGCTCATGGCTTTTCATCTCCTCTCTTCTCTTTTTCTTCTTCCTTTGTTTTAATGTGGCTATTCAATACTTTATTATAAAATAGCCATGTGTTCAAGGATTTTGCCCTACTGTAGCTATTGTTAGTATCCTGGGTGCATTTAAAGATAGACAAGAAAGCTGAAGAGGTAGCCCGGAGTTCAATTCCAGCACTCACAGCAGGCAGCTCACATCTGCCTGTGACTCAAGCTCCAAGGGACCCAACGCGCTGTTTTGGTCTCCATGGGTACTACCCTCACCTGTTCACATACCACATTCATATACACATACATAAAAATAAAATAAAATTTAAAACATTAAATGTAGGCAGAGTTCAACTTGGTTACACCTTGGGTTACATGAATTAAAAGCATGGTCTTTTCTTCCTTCAACCTAGTGTGTATGTGTTTGGGTGCGTGTTCATATAGTTTTTATCCAGTCTGGTTTTTAGCTCAGTACCACCTGTGAAGCTCCTCCTGCTTACGTATTTACAGATTCTAGGTGTTTGGGGCATGAGCATCTTAAGGGGGCATTCTTCTTCCCATCAGATAAAATTTCTTTGACTGATGTTCCTTACCCTGCTCTACTGTACTGGAAGCTTCTGGAAGCAGGCATCACGCCTGAATCAAGGCACTGCATCGGTCACTCACCCTGTCCTGCCCATATCATGAATCATAATTAAACGTCTGTTGACTCATTTGTTTTGTTATGTGTCTTGCTGTATACTCCTGTCAGACCCAGTAACCATGATGTAGCCCAGACTTGCCTTGAGCTCACAGGAATCCTCTTGCCACAGCCTCCCAAGTACTGGGATTGCAGAAACATCATGCTGAGTGCTCAACAGATTCTGTTATGACCACTTTCAAGTAACAAATGATGTGCACACGACTGGAGCTGAGGAGATAGCTCAGTGGGTGCTTGCACACATGAGGAGTTAAGTTTGGATCACCAGGCACAATAATGCAGACCTACAACCATAGTGCCAGGGTTGGGGCAGACATGGCCAAAATGGTAAGCTCCAGGGTTAGAAAGAGATCCTGCCTTAGAAAATAAGGTAGAGCAACATAAAGGAAGATGCCTGGTTCAGACTTTTGCCTTGGCATTCACCTGTGTACACACCACACACAGATGTAACACAGATATCAAGAAGAAAAAGAAAGAAGCCATGGTCCTATGTCTCTCATATCCATTCCACCTTAGAATATCCAGCAACTACCTGAGAATCTCACACATGTATCCCTAGTACAACATAGGTGTTGGAGTCAGAAGAACGGGATTATGCTTTTGACTGGGGCTCTGGTTTGGGTTTCTCTTTATGGCTGGTTATAGCAGTGCAGACTGACCTGGAACTCCTGTGTAGACCACACTTGTCTTGAACTTGTAGTTAGCCTCCTATCTCTGCCTCTGTTGCTTAAGTCTAGCATAGCAGCTGTGCATGAGCTTTCCCAGGGAGTCTGGTTGAGTTGCTTACTTATTTCCATCTCAGATTCACATCTATAAGCCAGAGACAAAAGTACTGTTTTGCTGATGGAGTTAGGGAGAGGGGGTACTTGTTAAGTACTAATGTTTTCAGAAAGCAGGAATGAAGGTGATTTCCACAAAAACGCACATGGGAGGCTGGAGAGAGGCTCAGAGGTTAAGAGAATGTGTTGCTCTAGCAGAGGACCTGAGTTCAGTTCCCAGCACTCACATCTGGCAGCTCACCACCCTTAACCTCAGCCCTAGGGAATCAGATGCCACCTTCTGGCATCTGCAGGCACTGCACCATATGTGTATATATCCCTACACACATACATGTAATTTAAAATTTAAAATGTTTGTGGGTGAGTAGATGTGGGGTTCCAGGGGCCCCTTTTGTCCTATCTGACTCTCTCCTTTCCCCTCTTTACAGAGTCCCCTGGTTGAATCCCAGGCAGATGACAGCTCTGAGCCCCTGCCTTCCACAGTTGAGGTGGCCTCCTCCTCCACAGAGGAAGAGATACATTATGCATCCCTCAGCTTTCACGAAATGAAGCCCAGGAACCCACGGGGGCCGCAGGACACTACCACAGAGTATCAGAGATAAAGTCCCACAAATGAGAGCATGGCCATGACCGTGGCTGGAGGGAGCATGGCGGCCACAGGAGGCTGGCCCTGGAGAAGGATTTGCCTAGGTTGGCATGTGCTCACAGGACTTCAGAGACATTCTTTTCATGACACAGGTGTTCTGCTACTGCCCACACCCCTGCACTGTCCTGTCCCACCATTATTGTGCCTTGGAAATCATAAGCTTGACTTTTTTCTCTTCTCTTTTCTCCTCCCTCCCTCCCTCCCTCCCTCCCTCCCTCCCTCCCTCCCTCCCTCCCTCCCTCCCTCCCTCCCCCCTTCCTCCTCCCTCCTTCTCTCACTCTTCCTCCCCTTTTTTCTCTTGTTTATTCAAGACAGGATTTTTCTATGTAGCCCTGGCTGTCCTGGAACTTGCTCTGTAGACCAGGCTGCCCTTGAGCTCATAGAGATCCCCCTGCCTCTTCTTCCCAAGTGCTGGGATTAAAGATGTGCACCACCACCACCCAGCACTTGACTTTATTGTATTTGTATGTGTATGGTGTTTTGCCTACAGACACATGCATGTACCACATACATGACTCATGCTGCAGAGGCTGGAAGAGGTCATCAGATACTCTGGAATTGGAGTTACAGAGGGTTGTGTGTGGCCTCATGGGTGCTAGGAACTGAATCCAGTCATCTGCAAGAGTAGCCAGTGCTCTTAACCACTAAGCCATCTCTCCAGTACTAAGATTGATTTTTTAGACTTAATTTTTACTTAAAAACTGGCATATATTTACACAGTGATAGGTTTTGTATATTTTCTTCCAAGTGTATCACATATTTTGGTCATGCTCATCTCCTTTTCTGTTAGTATCCTGTTAGTTACTGGTCTCCTTTCTCTCCCCAAACAATCCCTTCACAGTTTCATGTTGTATGTATTGGTTACCTTTCTCATCTTTGTTGATAGGATGCTGACAGAAACATGAAAGAATGGAAAGGCTTATTCTTGCTCATGATTTCAGTCTATCATGGTGAGGAAGGCAATATGGTGCTCAAGTGGGTACACGCAGTGGGAGATCCATATCTTGATGGACCAGAAAGCAGTGGGCTCAAGACAGAACCAGACGTAGACACCATCTTATAAGTTGGGCCACATGTCTGAAGGATTCCATGGCTTTAGAAAATACTGCGACCAGCTGGGTACCAGGTGTCCAAATATATGGGTCTTTGTGGACAATGAACATTTAAACCAAAACTAGATGGATGCTAGATAGATAGATAAAATAGATAGATAGATAGATAGAATAGATAGATAGACAGAATAGATGATAGAGAAAAGATGATAGACAATTTGACAGAGATGTTGCTCCACTCTGCTCTGCTATTAGGGATGCACTAATGAATGTAGCTCAGAGAGAGTGCAGACAGAGGCACTGGGGATTCTGAGGCGATGCAGAACGAGTCTTGGTTTCCTTTCCTTTTTTAAAAGCAGTGCATGTACTTTGTGAAGGAAAAGCACTTTCAAACAAAACATAAAGAAGAATCTAAAGTAAGCAGAAACACTGGTAATACGTAACATTTCATACTTGTCAATGTTGATGAATCTATGCTTTTTGCTTTGGTTGTGTTTTTGAGACAGTGTGGTGGTTTCAATGAAGATGGGACTCATAGGGAGTGGCATTATTGGAGGTGTGCCCTTGTTGGAGGAAGTGTGTCATTGAGGGAGGGCTTTGAGGTTTCACCAGCTCATGTCAGTTCCAGTGACACAGTCTCTTCCTGCTCCCTGCCTATCCAGATGGAGAACTCTTAGCTTTTCTCCAGCACCATGTCTGCCTGTCTACCACTGTGTTTCCTGCCAGGATGGTAATGGACTAAACCTTTGAACTGTAAGCCAGTCCCATTAAATGTTTTCCTTTGTAAGAGTTGCCATGGTCATGGTGTCTCTTCACAGGAATAGAACACTGACTAAAACAGACAGGGTCACAAGTACCCCAAGGGCCTAGAACTTGCTATGTAGATTAAGATGACCTTGAATTCCTGAGCCTCCTGCTTCCAGCTTCCAAAGCCTGGGATCACAGGCGTATGCAACATACTTTCTTATATATATTCCTCTATATTTTCAAGTGTGTGTGTGTTGTGTGTGTGTGTGTGTGTGTGTAGTGTTATCTGAGCTACAGCTCTACAGGGGAGCTGAGTTCAGATCCCCTGTAGTTGGAGTTACAGGTGATTGTAAGCTGTCCAACTGGTCTGGAACCAACTTAGGACCTTTGCAAGGGCAGTATGTACTCTTTCTCCAACCCTGATCTGTTCTTTCTGTTTCTAACCCCATCTCTGTGTCTCTGTAGCCCTATCAGATGTAGCTGCATGTATTCTTCTATAATTAGAGGGCAGCCCTGGTCCTCATTGGGAAGCCTTTCTACCAGTGTGCTTCTTACATCTGTGTGTGGGAACTCATTTAAGCAACTGACCCCAGTTGTCTGAACTTAAAATTGCTTCATTTCTCTATCATTGGCAACACTGATTTGAGCATTTTTGAAGAGTCTTTCAATATTCTCTAGTATCAGAGTAAAGATGTGGAGTTGGAAACACTGGAGCAGGGAGGAGGAGTCTAGAATTAGGGCCTAGAACTCTCACATGAACCGCACCCTCAGCTTAGATTAGCAGATGGTGCTGCTAATCGCCAGGCTGCCTGTGATGTCACCCCTCATCCAGGTCCCACAGAGAGTCTTCTGATTTATCTGGAAGCCTAGATTTCTTTAGCTCACTAAGCCTGGGATGGTTCTCTCCGCAAAATGTTCCAGAGACACCTGGTGCGGTACAGGCCCAGCTGGTCCCTATGGTCCCCATGGTCCCCATTCTCCCTTGTCTCCCTCATCTTCTTGCCTGGCTAGGCTGTCCTCTAGGTCTGCTGTGGACATTTATGGCAAGTTTCTCCTGTGGGACGAAATCAGGGAAGAAGTCACATCTTATGTTCCTAAAGTCCTGGGAAAGAAATTGTCATAGATTTGGTTTAACACTTGTATTATGTTAATTGGGTTCCCAAAATTGTAAGAGAATCCATACATAAGACACTGAGGGTCCCCAGTTGGTTCTGATTGGTAAATAAAGTTGCTGGCAGCCAATGGCTGAGACTTTAGGATTCACGGACAAAGGGACCAAGATAGAAGGAGGAGAATCGCCATGCCGAGAAAGGAATAAGATCCAGGCTTGAGAGTGGCAGAAGAGAGAATATACCAATCATATTGGGTCTAGGGTAACAAAGATAGAACATAGATTTTTAGTAAGTAATAAATAACTCAGGAGTATTGGAGAGGAGGTGTTAACGTGAAAGTCTGGAAGTGGCAAGCCATTGAGCTGTTTAAGACATATTAAAATAGAAGGCTGTGTGTGACTTTCATTTGAGAATCCAGAACACTGGGGTGGTAGTGAGGAACTCTTCGTGCCATTGCTACCAGGGTGATTTTGAGTAGCACTAATCACTTAATGCAATAAGAAATAGATAAAGGGACCCAACTCCTCCCTCTACACACATGCCAGTGGAAGAGATGAACCTGGGGCTTAATCTTGGTGCCTAGAGTTCGTAACATTTCCACCCATACCTTTAAATATTAGTTTATTTTAATGCCAATGGCTGGGTAGGGCAGAGAGAGGTGGTACTTTTAGGATTCTCAGGCTTGGGAGAGAGAGGAAGGAGGAACAAAGAGAGTAGCAGGCATTTGCAGGAGAGGAGAGATGCCATGCCATGGCAGGATGGAGAGGCATGGCTGTCACATGAAGGAGCCAGGAGGGTGTGGCTTGGAGTGTGGCCCAGTTGGGTAGCCCTCTGAGTCCAGAGCAGCAAAGATAGAACACAGAATTTATTAAGTGATAACTCATGATTATCAGTGGGAGGTAGATTAACCACATGGATGTTTTTAGGAAGTGGCCCAGCTATTGTGCTATGTAAAATATAAAGGCTATGTGTGTGTCTTTCATTTGGGAATGTAAACAATTGGGGCGGGTAGCAGGAACCTACTAGTGGGACTGCTTATTAATGATTTATTTCTACAAAGATAGGTTATTGGGACGGTACATTGGAGACAGGACTGGAAGCCCAGTCTCTTCCTTTCTCTTTGCTTTCTGAGAAGCCAGAATGTATTGCTTTGGCACGGGTCCAGTAAGCAATGGGGGCAACTGACTATGAACTGAAAGTTCTGAAACTGTGGTCCAAGATTCATCTTAATTTTTATAAGTACATTGACTCAGGCATTTTGTTACAGTAACAGACAGCTAACTGATACCATCAGCACTGTCACCACCATCACCACCATCCACCATCACTATAACACCGTCATCTCATTATGTATCCCCTAGCTATCCGGAGCCACTATGTAGACTAGGATGGCCTAGAACCCACAAAGATCCACCTGCCCACTACCTCTCAAGTGCTGGGATAAAAGGTGTATGCCAGTACACCCACACTCATCTTATTTTTAGAGTTCTCACTTAGATTTACATTCAGCTAGATTGGTGGTTGGCCAGTAAGCCGCTGGAATATGTGCATCATCCACTGGTGCTGGGATTACAGGCACACACTGCCATGGCTGGTTTTTATATGGGTGTTGGGGATATGAATTTAAGTCTTCATTCTTCAGTAGCAAGAGTTTCACCATTGTGCCATTCCCTAGCTCCTTCACTATTACTTCCAATACTGAATTTCATGCCAGGGAAGTTTCGGGCCCCTAACCTTACCTGGGGATATTTTTAGCTATCTAACCCAGAGTGGTGGTGGAAATTTTACTACTGGCATTTAGTGCTCAGGTGGCAGGGGTGGTGCTTACCACCCTACCACGCCTAGGATAGCCTTACTCCCCATCTGGAACAACCAGCTCTCTTAAGTATGGGCAGTGCTGAAGTTGAGAAGTGCTTTACTCTTCAGAGACCATGACAAATCCATCATTTCGTCTTCCAGCATGTGTCTCTAGCTCCTTCATCATGAGCTCTCTCTTCCACTAGCTTCTGGTCCTGGGAATCTATTTGTCTGCCTCATAAGAACTCTGGTGTCCAGTGCTGGACAGTGTTGCCATATGTCCATGTCTTCTGAGTCACGAGGCCAAGCCCTGACCCCATGGTGTAGAACAGTGGTCACCTTCTGAAGCAGAATAGGAACAGGGTATAGACCAGGATTCCACACACATAGGCACTTCCCAGGGATGCCAATAGGATGAGAAATATCACCAAGGATCCTGGGATGGAGAACTCTCTGTTCACAGTGGGTGGTGGCCCTGGATGGAGAGGACAACAGGACAATCAGGACACTCATTAACTCATCTCTTCACTCACTGTCTTAACCAGAGTTTCTATTGCTATGATACAATACCATGACCAAAGCAACTTGGAAAGGAAAAGGCTTATTTTATCTTACAGTCTATTATGAAGGGAAGTCAGGACAGGAACTCAAGTAGAAATCTGGGGCAAGAAATAAAGCATAGGGCCGGGCAGTGGTGGTGCACACCTTTAATTCCAGCACCTGGGAAGCCTGGAAGCAGAGGTAGGCAGATTTATGAGTTCGAGGCCAGCCTGGTCTACAGCGTGAGTTCCAGGGCAGCCAGGACTACACAGAGAAACCCTGTCTCAAAAATCCAAAAAAAAAAAAAAAAAAAAAAAAAAAAGAAATAAAGTATAGGCCATAAGGATCAAGGATTACAGGCTTGCTATCTGATTTGCTCTGCTTTCTTATATAGCCCAGGACCAGCTGTTGTTGTCCAGGGATTAGCACCACCCACAGTGGACTGGACCCACACATCAGTCATTGATTAGGAAAATATCCCACATATTTGTCTACAGGCTAATATTATGGAGGCATTTTTTTTTTCAGTTAAAATGGTCTCTTCCCAGATACATCTAGTCTTATGTAAGTTGACAAAAACCAACCAGCACACATGGCCACCTGTTGGGAGCCAACTCCTAGCGGCCATCTTGGGCCATATATTTGCAGGTTGATACTTTTCCACCCTGACAGGAGACTTGTTTTTCTAGCATGTTTTTGCAAGCAGCCCACAATAGCTGAGCACACTCTGACAACATCTTGTTTTTCTCAGACATATCCTAGACTTACTGTTTAATGTCCCCAGCTGCAAGGCACTCGTGGTAAAGTGTCTCCAGCTGCACTCTCCTACTTGTGCTTAATATATTATTATTGCCTTTCAATAAACGAGACTTGATCAGACAACTGTCTTGTCTCCATTCTTCAAGTCTCTTGCCCCTCCATCCCCTCTCTCTCCCTTACAGACCCCGTTGACTGACCCGCGGGCTGGGTCAGCCACCCATGGGTTCTTCAAAGGTTTGTCAGTACCCACTATGTGCAAAGCACTATTCAGGTACCAGGGATTCATCAATGACCAAAATTAATTCCTTGGGGCTGGCGAGTGGTCAGTGAGTAAAGCGATCACAGAGCAGGCCATGTCAAGGTGGAAGGAGAGAACTGGCTCCAGAAAGTCGGTCTTCACCGTCTACAGGTGCACCTCTCTGTAGCTATGCATCATGTACCCACACAATAAAAATAAAATCAAGACAACCCCTTGCTCTTCTGGGATGACTTCCACGTGGAGGACATGATGCTTGATATTGAGAACTTGACTTATTTTGAGTCAACAATGAGAGATACCGCTGGACAGGTCTAGTAGGAGATTTCCAGAGGGGTTTAGCTGAAGAGAGACGATTCATTCCGTGGGCCGTGGTCCCAGACTAAATAAAAAAAGGAGCTGAGCACCAACACTCAACTCTCTGTGTCCCAGCTGTAGATGCAGTGTGACCAGCTGCCTCGCACTCCCGATGCCATGACTTTCCTGACACACTGAGCTGTGTCGTTGTACCACAGACCAAGATAAACTCCTCCATCTCTAACTATTGTAAGTGTAGGAATGGATGCAGATGCAGGCAGTGGGTGATGGAGCAGAGAGACTAGGCCCTTTAGGTAGGGAGCTATAAAGGGCATAGTGCTGGTTACACAGGGTTATACAGGATAGGGAGTTATAAAGAGTGCTGGTTACACAGGGTCCTTAACTCACTGAAGGTAATCACAGGACACCAGCCACATGCCAGACAGTGCAGGGACAAGCAACGAGCGAATGGCTGGACAGCCTTGCCTTCCTAAAGCTTAGTCTTGTGGAGTAGAAAACTATGAATCGGGGAGCGTCATAAGCATGCTATGCTGAGTCAGCTCCCAGTCTTCTCTGGGGTGTGCAGGCAGGCTGGCTGCCTTTTGTGCAGTGTTCTACAGCGTTCTGATTCTCACAGCAGTCTACTGCAGAGGCACTTGTCATAGCTCTGCACTTGGGAAAACTGAGTCTGGAAATGGTGAAATTCTTGCTTCTGCTTCACATTAGTTACAGGGCTAGAATTGGAATCCGAGATCCTTTGATTCTAGAACAGTGTGTGTGTGTGTGTGTGTGTGTGTGTGTGTGTGATGTGTTCATACACATGTGTTTGATCATGCATATAAAGGTCAGAAGTTAACCTCAAGAGTATTCCTAAGGTGTTATCTAATGTGAGTTTTTTTTTGTTTGTTTGTTGTTTGTTTGTTTTTAAATTACATCCAGTTACATGCCTGTGTGTGGATATCGGGACAACTTGAGGGAGCCATCCCTCTTCTTGTATTATTGGAGGTCTCTGGGATTGAACTCAGTTCGCCAGGCTTGGGGGCAAGTACTTCCATTTGCTGATCCATCTTAGGAGCTCACCTTGTTATTTTGTTGTATTTTGTTTTGTTTGAGACAGAATCTCAATAGCCCTGCCTGGCCAAGACCTCTGTACAGATCAGCTGCCCTCAGACCCAGAGACCTGCCTGCTCCTCCTCCCAACATCACTTCAGTTTTCAAGATAAGCTTTCTCACTGGCCTGGAGCTCTCAAGCAGGCTAGGCTGGGTGGCCTGTGAGCCCTGGGGACCCCATCTCTGCCACCTGAGCTGGGATCACAAGCGCACTACCACAGCTGATGTTTTCACCTGGGCTCTGCATACTGACATCGAGTCAGTATGCAAGCACTTGACTGTGCCAAGCCCTCAGCTGGAGTCCACACAGCTTAGTGGCCCTTCCTTGGCTCTTTCCCTGATAATGTCACTTTCTCTCTTTGTGGAAAATGACTGAGCTGCGAGGGAGAAACGGGGGCTTTCCTCGTTTGCAAATCTGCCACAAGTTCCTCGTTTTGAAACCAGAAGAAATATCTATTTCTACAGTGCCGAAACTCTCACCCGTCTTCCTGCTCTCTCCTCTGGGAGGTATACACAGATGCACGGAGAACAAAGGTTGTGGGGTCAGAGTCCTCTAAAGGACCTCTCTGCTTTCCCATCCGCTATGGAGCCTTGGGTCAACTATGTTTCTTTACCTGTGAGACAGAGGTGGATGGTATTGAACCATTCACTGTGCCAGGAGACCAAGATGGTCACACAGACCAGGACTGTGGCTGGCACATAGGAAGTAAATGCTGGCCAGTCTTGTCTGGTGGACTTTGCTCTGACTCCAGGAGTGGGAGTGAGCAGCTTTGAACAGGTCCTTAGAGGATGAGGAGGAGGGCATCACTGAAGGGCTCTGGCAGGCCTTGCCCTCCCCATTCCCTCTGCCTTGCTAAACTGTTAGATTACATTCCTAACTAGCCATCAGGGTCTAGTCCCTTATTTGGTCACTTCCCCTCCTGAGGCGAGTGCCAAGGTCTAGCTTTCAAAGTATTGAAGTCCAGAAATCAAAAGCCCCTTTTGGCTCACCTAATTAACATGGCCAATCAAAACGAACCAACGCATCCTAGCACTACTTCCCCCTTTCCCTTTATAAGCTGTCATTTGTTTAAGGACCACATCTGTTTTCCCTCTATCCAGAGGCAGTCCTTTGTCCTTTGGAGCAAATACCCCTTTTCTTTCTCTCCCTTGTTCCTTTTCCCTTCTCTCCCATCTTCTGTCACCTGTCTTTGTCTCTTATTCCCCTTCCCTTTGTCTTTCTGGGGCAAAGATGTCTCCTTTGTGCTGAGAAGTTGGTTCCTGGAGTGTCCTATGCTGGTCCTTTCATGTCACCAGAAGCTGTGAGTGGGGTGTAGCAATAGAGGGGATTCCTGCCTAGACAAACAACATATGGGAGGCAAAGTCTGGAGAGCTTGGCAGTTGCACTCACGAGGCGGCTGGATGGTGACATTCCTGTAGAAGGCTAGCTGGGTCTCCGGGTTCTCCACAATACACCGGTAACTGCCCATTTGTTCCCAGGACAGACTAGGGAGGGTCATGTTCTCCTCTGAGATGCTCAGGTGCAGCCGTTATGGATCCAGTGGTACTTGGGTTCTGGCCTGGAGAAACAGCTACATTTCAGCTGCACACTGGAACCAATAACAGCAGTCAGCACACCATCAAAGAAATCGGGCTGGGTCCACAGTGACAGAAAGTCTGGTCCATCTGCAAAGACAGGGAAGGAGACCACAGCTACACTTATGGCCCCTTGGGATGGCATCTTGTTCAGAAGACGCGTTGTGTCCCTCCATGTGATAACTGAAACAGTAAAGGTAGCTGCTACTCTGAGCTCTTGTGGGCTAAACCTTGGCTGCCCTACACACTATATACAGTAAACAGCATACAGCACAGCAGAAAAGCTTATCACACCAACCGTGTTACAGGAAGCAAAGTAAGCTCTGAATGTATATCACACTGTGTAATCCACAAAACTCATTGCTATGAGATTATAAAGCAGGGGTGGCAGGAGCAAGGGAGTACCTGGGAGGTGGGGGTGGAGGCTAGCCCCTGTGATTTCCCTGGCCTCTCTCTCTCTGTGTGCATATGTGTGTATGTTTGTGTGTTGGAATCATACATATGTGCATGAATTCGTGGGCACAGATATGATTTACATGTGCGAGTCAGAGGTCAATATCACAGGCATTCCTCAATCACTCTCAAGGCATCTTTATTTTTTTATTGAGACATTTGTTTTCACACAATATATTTTGATTATGATCTCTCTTCTTTCAACTTCCCCCAGGTCCTCCCCACTTCCTTACATACCCAACTCCATGTCTTTTTTTTTTATTTTTCTCTACTAAAAAGAAACAAAGCAAACAAACAAATGAAACAGAAGAAGCATCTCTCTGACACAGAATTCATCTGCTCTGGCTAGGCTGGTTGGCTAGTGAGCCTCAGCAATCTGCCTCTGGGGACCCCACTGGTCTCGGGATTCTAGGCGCACACCGACACATGCAGCATTTATGCAAATGTCAGGGACCCCAATTCAGGTCCTTGTTTGAGGACATCCATTCCCAGCCTCACTTGCCTCTCCCAACAAAACAAACAAACAAACAAACAAAATAAAACAAACAAAAAACCAGGTCTCAATAAATTCATACTGGCCATTTCTAATCTAAGAATGGGGACCATGTCCCTCTCCTAAAGTCCAGCACCCCATAGGGAGGGCAGTCATGAGCCCACAGAGCTAAATACCCAGAGCTGGGATATTAACCGCACCTAGTTGGCTGCAGGCTGACTCAGCCATTTTTCTGGATACGTACTAGAGTCTACCTCAGGCTTCCCTCCCACTACCACGTGCGCTCACAAGCCAGTTAAGCGAGTCATCTCAGTTCTCTGGAGTATTTCTGGGATATCTTCTATGGCACACTGAAGACTGTGGTCAGAATGACTGACTGTGTGGATGTCCAGAGTCTTGCCATCCGGGGAAATCGTCATGCGGTTACTGCATGATGGTACAGAGTTCACATACCACTTGATGTTCGAGGAGTTAGTAAGACATTTGGCAACCACGGAATCCATGCCTTCCACCAGGGCACTGGTATTGGCTGAGGCACTGGCTGAGCTGCCTGGGTTGCTTCTCAACTCTAGGTGAAGCAGAAAGAAGAGGTCAGGTATAGTGTCAGCTTCTTTAAGCTTTGGGGCATATTGAAGAGATGTGGAGAGAGCCCTAAGATAAGGCAAAAGAAAAGCCCCAGCACTGAGAGTGGCAGAGGAGGGAGTGGTGGGGGCAGGCTGCCCAGTCCAGGGCCTGAGCCATTTTGTACAACTGCAATAACAGCAGGTTCTTGGTCATGACTAGGTAGCCTAATGGTTGTTTTTTCCCTCTGTATGTCTATGTGCATTGTATATAGAACATGTTGTTTATGGATGAGAATGCTAACACATGCCACACATGCACTGAGCATGTGTGGAAGACCAAGGACAACTGTGAGGATCAGTCCTCACCTTCCACCTTGAGGTAGGGCCACTTGTCACCTCTGTGTACCCCAGGTGTTAGCTGAAGGTTTTGGTTGTAACCTTCTATGGATCCAGTAGGAGTGCTGAAATTACAGCTGTATTCCACACTCCCAGCACTCAAACTCAGATCTTCAAGCTTTCTTAGCAAGTGCTTTACTTACTGAGCCATCTCCCCAATCTTGTCACCTACTGCTCCCTGCGCCAGTAGTTGTAAAGTCCAGGACCCTCATCTGAGGAGCTGGGACAGGTGGCTTTGGAACTAGTCATAATAATTAGTTCCACTGTCCGAGTTTCATTCAATTTACCAAATTCTCTCCAAACATACAGAAAACAAATTGTAGACATTTGCGCTTTCTACAGATAAAGCTCAGGTTCACAGAGTATAGACTAAGAAACACAGCGTATAGACTCAGAAATAAGCAGAGGGCTTCCTGTCCTCAGAAAACTACATTCTCCCCTTGGTCTTAGGACACCAGTGGGAGCTGTCAGCAGTGGGCAGATCTCCAACGCAGCCATGCTACTTTCTCCAGGGCTGGAGTGACTATCACTGTCATGGAAAGGATGGCTATAATGAACTACAAAATACTTGGCCCTACAGTTATGGCAACAAAAATAACAAAATGATAGCTAAGTCTATGATCACACAGGCATCAGGAAATAATCTCATCCTCAAGCCCAGAGGAGGGTAGGAGGAGGTTCTTCCCTAGGTAAGTCTCCATATGAGAACACAGTCTTTACTACCACCTTGTGAGATTCAGCCAGGACAACGCCCAAACTTCTGGCCCACAGAAATCACACGATAATAAGCTAGTACATGGCTGTGGTTCTAGCACTCAGGAAGCAGAGACAGGAGAAGTGAAAGTTCTGGGCCAACTTGGGCAACATAGTGAGTTCCAGCTAGGGATTTAGGTCAGTGGCACAGCACCAGTCTAGAAACCCCAGGGGGTGGCTGGGGTGTGGCTGGGGTGTGGCTGGGGTGTGGTTGGCTGGGGTCTGGCTGGCTGGGGTGTGGCTGGCTGGGGTGTGGCTGGCTGGGGTGTGGCTCAGTGGTAGAGTGCTTGCCTAGCATATGGAACACTCTAGGCTCCATTCTCAGTACTACAAAAATAAATAAAATTAATCATTTTGTTACTATTTGTTTGTTTTTCAAGACAGGGTTTCCCTGTGTAGCCTTGGCTGTCTTGGAACTTGCTCTCTTATAGAAATCCGCCTGCCTTTGCCTCCCAAGTGCTGGGATTAAAGGCATGTGCCACCACTGCCCACAGTTTTTTTTTTTTTTTTTTTTTTTAAACCCTCTAAATAGCAGTTCTCAACCTATGAGTCACAGCCCCTCTGAGTGGTTGTAATGTAAATATCCTGCATATCAGACATTTACATTATGATTCTTAACAGTAGTGAAATTACAGCTATGAAGTAACGATGAAATAATTGTATGGTTGGGGGGGGGGGTCACCACAACAGGAGGAACTATGTTAAAGGGTCACAGCACTAGGAAGGCTGAGAACCATTGCTCTAAAGTATGGATGTTACACAACAGTGGAAAATAAATACTCTCTTCAACAAGTGAACTGAGTCCTTGGACGTGCAGAGTGACCCATCTTTGCAGGAAAAGCCAGGGAGCCACCGTCATTGCTGCCAGGGTCACTTTCAGGCAACAGAGACACTGGAGGGCATGCCCTCCAAGGAATCTCCCCATCGGGGACATTAGGACGAGCTTCCTTTTTTTGTTGGGGAAATTGGTTGTCTTGCCAACTCACTTAGGATCTCAAGCCAGCCAGTTGCTCTTTGGGTTCCGTTGCTAGTATCCACTGCGACAGTATAGTAGCCTGTATCATTTACCGCTGACATCTTCACCACCAGGCTACCTGTACAGGTCACGTGCTCACGTCCACTGTACAAGGGTCCAGGGTGTCGAGTATTGGGAGGTTTATAGCTGAAAATCATGTTTTCTGTACTGTTGTTCTGTACTGGTAAGCTGTACTCCAGGACATCTTCTGGGACATTTTCTAGGGTCGGGATGGTCCGGTACTTCTCCACTCTTATGAGTGAGTCTGGACTGATGAAGATCTGACCAGAAGCCTGGCAGATCCCACAGGTCAGCACACTGGCTGAGGAAACCAAAGAGGAGGGAGAGTGAGGAGTGGGGGAGGGTAAGGAGAGGAGGAAAGTGGGGGATGAGAACCAGGTAATGACTTTCACAATTGTATAACTGTCAGAATTTGGATCTTTAATGCTCTCATGGGCTCAGATTTTGAACACTTGGTCCCCTGCTCGTGGCACTATTTGGGGAGGCTGTGGTCTTTTGGGGAGAAGGTATTAGTGGTAGAAGCAGGTCACTAAAGGTAAGCCTGAAGAGCTCATACCCAGCCTCTGGCTCCTGCCCTGCTCCATGCTCCTGGCATGTGCTGCAGTGTGAACAGCCTCTACCCCACCCTGCTGCTGCATGAGCTGAACTGCTGTTTCACCGTCTCCCCCCAGCCCCCATCCGCTAGACTGAAACATGAACCAGCAAATCTTCCCTCTCCTGCTCCTGTCAGGAACTGCCACAGTGATGCCAAAGTAACTCATACTATAAATAAAGAGAAGTCCCAGTACAGCTAGGTCTAGAGTTGGCTTAATGGTTAAGGGTACTCACTGCTCTGGCAGAGGGCCTGGCCTTGGCTCCCAGCACCCAGAGTGGGTGACTTACAACTATTGTAACTCGAGTTTCAGGGTCTCTGATGCCCTTTTCTGGCCTCCACGGGTACATGCATACATGTGGTAAACACAGATACATTCAAGCATACACATACATACACAAAGAATAAAATATATCGTTAAGAATTTCCAGTGAACACTGACTCCCCCCAACCCCACCAAGTCCTTGTCTTATCCACTCTCTCCTTATCCTCTGAGGTGTCTTACTGTTCTCTGCAGATGATTTTGCTGCCTGTGGACCTGAGGTTTGCTTTCTGTGAACAAGGACTCTGGCTCTCTCACAGTATCTCCAGCCCCACAGTGCCTACTCCCTTCGGTGACCCTTCATAGGAGCCCAGAACCCACCCACTTCCAACCACAATGCTGATGGCCCTGATGGCCCTGCTCCAGGCAGGTGAATGGCCTTGAAAACAGGTGTTATAGGGTCTGAGTCAAGCTGAGCCTCATCTCCCCACATGGGTCTTGACATAGAATTTATGATTCCTCCACCAAAATATCAGAAATAGCAACTCTTGAGCCCCAGTGATCACCCTACTATGCCTCTACTTTATACTCTGTCTGTCTGTGGCAACTGATTTATACAAGGGTTAATACAGATTCGACTTCAGTGGCCACGATCACACTGACCCAGCCCAAATTCCATCTTTATTCTGCAGATATTTGAGTTTCACAAGAAATAATAGTCTTTTAAGAGAAAAAAGAAGTTTCAAATGAAATTACTGTAGCGGTCCCCATGTGAATGTAGCAGGTGAGTCCTAAGCTCTGGGCGGTTACAGGATCTGCACTGTAGGGGTGGCATGGGACCCTGGCTTGAGACTGGCTATGGGTAGAACAGCAGGGATTTACTGTTGTGGTTCCACTCTTGATTCTGCACGTCTCCCTCTCACTAGCCTTCATGTATACTCCACATCCACATTCCAGGAACCCTGGAGTCCGGCTGTGCCAGTAACCTAATATGTTCTATGTCCTGGGTCTGTGAGCAGGGATACCTGTCCCCTACTGGATGTAAGCTGTCCCTACAACTCCAAGATTACAACCAATCTCCCTTTAAAGAAACATCCCACAGTATCAGTATAACCATGGAGGAAATAATCTAGATAAGTGTGTCCTTTTGGTTTCTAGGCAACGGTTGGGGACCCATGGTGACTGTCTGAGGCCTGGCTGGCTGGGGAAAATGCCAGAACATGCCTGAGGACTTGAAGCTATCTAAGAGGCATGGCTCACCCATAGCAGAAATGTTACCAGTGGTTGTTGCAAAAAGGGGTTAGGGACAGATGTCAAGGTCCTGCTTCCCAGATCCTGGCTTTTCTTCCTTGTGTGAGCATACAGTCCCCAGAACATGGAGGTGATGAGGTCAGGTACCCAGTGCTGGGTCTCAAGATCCTATGCTAAGGGGCACAACAGATGAATTGAGCCCGCTCTCATCAAATTAGTGAGATTGAAGGTTGTACAGAGAGGCACACTGGGACAGATTATGCAGGAGACTACTGATAATGGAAACCAGTAAGGCTCCCCAGTACTCAGTGGTGGGGAACGAACATGCAGAACACATCTAAGTGGTGTGGGATTCCATGCTGGATACTTGAGCTGTGAGAACATGGTCTAGTCTTAGAACCGAATGCTGAGCTTGACACACCCTTGTCTATAAATGTTGCTCTAGTACTACAAGTCAAGGCTGATCCAAACATACCCCGCTCTACAGACTACAACAGAGGCTTAGAAATGTTGAGTTGTTCCCTGAAACAGGACAGCTCAGGTCTCTTATTACTGGAAGGCTTGGAGGGGGGCTAGGCTACAGAAGAAGAGGCTCAACATTTGTATAAGACAGCTACTTCCTTCAGAGGTAGCATGGCATTGAGTGGCTTTGGACCAGCCTCCCCTCTGTGGCATCTGTGAAAAGGTAAACAGAAAAGGCTGCATGTGAAGGACTAGTCTGGGCCCTGTAGTGCTAGGCATAAATGTGAGAGCTGCAATGGAAGGATCTTGTGCCCTAAGAATGAAACATCATGGGGGCTCCTGTGCTCATTTCCTGAGTGTACAGTCTGGGGGCATTTCTTTACAAAACTATCACCATCCAGACTTCATCTCTTTGTTTCACACCTCTTAACACAAGACATGCCAATGGTGAGAGAAGAGCTGTGCTTGTTGGTCCAGGTTTCTTGTTCAGGAATTCCAAATCTACTCCAACTTCGGCCAAGATCAAACCAGTGGACATAAGTGAAGAGGACCTGTCCAAATGTCTTGATGTTTTACCCAACATTTTAGTAAGCTTGGATGAATGGGCCCAAGTACTGCCCCTGGTATGAGTTGCTTGCTGTCTATTGCAATATGATGTTATTAAAGGCCTTACTAAAAACCAAAACAAAACAACCAAATCAGTACATAAGGTCTCTCACGATAGAAAACCACACTCAATCAGGATTCATCACTTAAGGGTCTCCCAGTCACAGCAGTGAAAATGTTTATCTTCCATCTAAATTCTCTGGTGTGTGCTAAGTCTTGACTTCTGGTCAAAGCCTTCCCACAATCAGTGCACACAAAAGCTTTCTCTTATGTGTGAATTTAGTGAGCCAGCTATAGCCACTGTATTTCAAGACATCTCTCCTGTATGGAATCTCTAATAGATCTTTCCAAATTTAAAATGCAGTATCTACATGTAACGAATTTGATGATGCCCCTTTAGTTGGAATCTATTGTTAAATGACAAACCATAGTTGCTGCGATAGTAACAATTCTCCTCATACTTGTTTTGGATTATGGACCAGTTCCCCACAGTAATGGCGTTCATAAGGCTTTCTTCTCCAATGTGTTTGCTGATGAGATGACAAAGCTGACTTCTAGAGGAAGGGCCTTCCTCATTTGTGACAAGTGTTCTCTCCCTAGTGTTAAGTGACATCTTCGCAAAGATGACCTGCTACTGAAAGCCTTCCCACATTCAGGACACACATATGGCTCCTCACCGGTGTGAACTTGCTGGTGCTCTTGGGTTGGCTCTCAGAAGTCAAGGATTTCCCACAGTCACTGCATTTATAAGACTTCTCATCAGTATGAATTCTCCGACGCATTGAGTACTGACTTCTGACTAAAGGTTTCCCCACAGTCATTATATATGGTTTTCTCCAGTATGAATCTGCTGGTGTAGATTGAGAGAGACTTTCCAGCAGGTCTTCCCACAACAGAGCATATGTAAAGTCTCTCCCCTGTGTGAATGTGATGATGCACCTTTAGGCAGGATGTATTACTGAGTGGTTTTCCACAATCCTGACAGGGGTAAGGCTTCTCCCCAATATGAGTTTGATGATAGGATGTCAGCTCTGACTCTGGAGAAAGGAATTCCATGCGACATGGACTTGGGAGTTGGGCCTTAGCAGATAAGGCTTTCCCACAGTTACTACATGTGTCAGGTTTCTTCTGCCCTGTGTACCAAGGGCTGACTTCTGATTGAAGGCCTTCCCACACTCAGAACACACATAAGATCACTCACCAGTATGAATTCGGTATCTTCAGATGGGTTCTATCACCAAAGGATTTGTGACTGAATAATCTCCTACAGGCTGCACATGCATGAGCTTCTTCTCTCTTATGTGAGTTCCTTGATGGGATATCACCTCAGATTTCTTGACGAAGTCTATCCCACATTTGTGACAGACCAAGGGTCTCTCCCTAGTGGGTGTCATCTGGTGTTCATGGAAAGCTGACCTGTCACTGAAGACATTTCACATTCAATACACTCAAGTAGTTTCTCCTGAGGCTGACTTCCATGCCGCTTAAGTTCATGGTTAACTTTTCCAAAGTGATAATGTTTGCATATCTCCTTATGAGCTCCACTACACTTAGCATTACAAGAGCCTCCCGAAGAGTGATCAGGTGCAACACTGATGTTAAGCTGTTGTGTGTTGCTGCTTGGATTCTGACCATTTGCTTCTAGGTTAGGGTTAAAACCTTTTACAAATGAACATTTGGAAGACCTTCTTATGTAGAAATACAACTGTACATCAAGGCAATGGTTTTCCAAGACTCTACATTCACAGAGGCTGTGTTCAGTATTTTCTTATTGAGGAAGGTATCAAGACTCAAGGATGGGATCTGATTTTGCTGATCTCTCTTTGTGGAAAGAATATCTTGTGTATTGTATGGACAGACCATCTGTCAATTAAAACACCTATGTCCTATGACTTAGGCAGGAAATAGAGGTGGGACATCCAGGAGCGAGAAAGGATTCTGGGAGAGACACAGAAGGGAGATTTGCTGGGAAGGTGTAACAAGAAGGACACATGGTACCTAAGCACAGGTAACTACCCAAGTGGCAGAATGTAGGCTAGAATAAATGGGATATTTTAAGTTATATCTAGCCAGAGAAGAGTCTAGCTATATGGTCAAGGTTTTGTAAATATAATTTGAGTGTGGGTCTTACTTCTGGGAGCATGGGGCTGGGAGCAAGAACCAAGGACTAACTTTTACATGTCTTTGTGGGGTCAACATCCTGCCACAGTTCTGTAAAACAGAGCACCTTGAATCACCTCTTGTGACTTCAGGTGTTGTACCACTTTGAACTAAAACTTTCTCAGCAACTTCCTGTGTTGCAGTGTCAAGCCAAGATTCCCCTTCTAGGAAGAGAAGGAAATGAAGGAATAGGCACAATAACAGGATGGAGAAGGAATCACATAGAGTTCATTTTGACTGAATACAGAGATATCTGAGTCAGGTTCTAGTGATGCTGATGGTGGTAACGATGAGTAGAACACCTGCAGCCCATGTGGTACTGATGATGGTAACGATGAGTAGAACACCCTGTCAGACACTCATCTTTACAGCACTCAGCAAGTGTCAGGCACCTATGCCATGGTCCTACTAACTATGGCAAATGTACCTATGCTCACTGTTTTAGAAAATAACAAACAGAAGAATAGATTGCTTCAGGGAGTGACCAAAATTACCTCGATCCTCTGCAAGGAAGATCACGTTTGGAGAAAGGCAACCAGGTCAACTTTATATGGAGTACTCAGATTCCTGGATGTAGTAGGAAAAGCAAGGCAGGAAAAAGACAAGTATTTCACAGGGTACTCTTGGAACAACAGCAAAAGTGCAGTAGGGAATCAGAGCAGAGGATTTGATTGGCTGTGGAGAAATGCATATTAATGTCCTCTACCCATTTCAGGTGCTTATGGTTCTTGTTGTATTTTTTCCTTCTTTTTGTCCTGTGGTGTTGGGGATTGAATCCAGTTATTCTTATGCTAGAGCCCCTCTATCCATGAGCTAGAAGCCAGACCCTTAAATTTTCTTTATTTGTTTGTAGTTTTAGATAACGTCTCATGTGGCCTAGGTTAGTTTTAAATTAGCTATGTAGCTGAGGGTAAACGTGAACTTCTGATCCTCCTGACTCCACTCCAAAGTGTTGTGGTTACAGACGTATGCCACCATCCCCAGCTACATTTTCACTCTTAACAGGAACTTTACACATATATTGGCTTTGCTTATGCTCTTGATCTTACCTTATGTATCTCCAGACATATGCTTAGAGTGTTCCTAACTTTTCATGTTGTAGAGATCATATAAATGTACAAAGATTTCAGTTTACTACTAGATATGTCTAATGTAACCTATCAGAACCATGCTGGAAAGCTTTTCTGTAACTCTCCAATGTATCTTACTCAGGTGGACATGGAAATAGCCAATGTACTCTAAAAAGTTCACTCACATCCTCTACCCACACTAAATTTGCCTTTTCTGTTCCTTTCTTCCAGTTCAACACTGCTTCATGGAGCAGGACCCCTAATTGAGTGTCAAAAAATAACTTCCAGTGTCATCTGACATGTAGGGTAAGACCAATGTGTCTAACTTTTGATGGCAATTACTCTCCAGCCTTTCATGTTGGCTTGTACTTCGGGCAGCCGTTCATTAAACAGAACAATGGTACCAAAGCTAATGCTCTTCTCACCTCATGCCACCATTAGTTGTATTAGAATTCCTTCCTTTGAACAAATATGGAAAATCTCCTAAAACAGGTGAAAATATTATCTTCTGCCTATCTTTGTAAATTCTCTCTCTCCATCCATCCATCCATCCATCCATCCATCCATCCATCCAAAAATAGTGTCTTCAGGCTTATCATCAATGTGACAGATGTTAAGCTTCAGTGAGATTCTGTCTCAGAAAGTAAGCGGAAGGATGATGGGATGGCTCAGCAGGTAAAGGTTTTGGCTGCCAAGCCTGAGTTTGATTCCCAGGACCCAAATGGCGGAAGGAGAGAACTTCTGTAAGTGGTCTTCTCAATTCCACACATGAACCTTTGGCACTCTTGCATGTGCACATGCGTGTGCGTGCACACACACGCGCGCACACACACGCACACACACACTATTGTAACATATACAGTGTCAGAAGCACCAGGAGTCATCACAATACAATTATGCGAATTATGATGTTCAGTGTGACTGGATCATGTGAAGCAATTCTCAAAGAAATAAACAAGCTATAGGAACATTCAGGGGAATGAAAGATCCAGTAGGGAAAAGAGGGTCAATGAATGTAAGGAAAAATAAACTAGAACAAGGCAAAACTACATGGCCACAAAATGATAAAGTAATACAAAGAGCAAAGCACAAAACTGAATCAGTGGACATAAAACGAGGTGCTCTTTTAGTTAAACCAGTCTATTTACACATCGCATGTGCCTACTGTCCAAGATGACTGACAGGATGTGCAAATACAAGCCTTTCTGTGTTTGTGTATGAAGCTGTTCATGGACCATAAGGAGATGAAGTTGAATTAATCCACTCAGGTACCCTGATTTCTAGGAGGAAGCTTGCCAGTTCTTAATGTCCACCTCTGCGTGAGTTGAACACCGGCCCCACATCTACATTTATAATACATCTGGCAGTGATTGTACATACTGGGAGCAGGAAACAACCTGCACGCCCATGGGGCAAGCACGTAGGCGGATAATGGCCCCAGAGCACTTTCCACTTCTATGTGGGTAACATTTCACTCACTTTGATACCTCTTGTATGGGAACTTAGCCTTCTGTACCTGTTGTCTCCTTTCCTTTTTTGATCCTAAAGATGACTTCCACTCTGGGAATGGCACAACCAATGAATTAAAAAGATATGAGTTAGATTTTAACCATTTATTACAGGTAGCTTCTTGGGTTCTAGAACATCCAATGAAGCTTCACACTGTCTCATCACAACAGCCAACATTTCCCACTGGACCGAACATAATATTTAGGGATCTAAAAGGAATTAAACTGAAGGACCACCATGGCAAAACCATTAAATACTTTTGATGTCCCAGCATGTTTGGCAAAGGAAAAAAATCCTCAGTAAGGCCCATTCTGGATGCCCAGGCCAGCTGTGTTTACCTATGACAAGAGGTGGCTGTAGTTTTCTAATATCACATCCTGGTACAGACATCTCTGGGCAGAGTCCAGGTGCCACCACTTCTCCTGGATGAAGTTCACAGTCACATCATCAAATGACACTAATCTCTGTAACATGAATGATGGGTGCATCATTGAGGACTGGGACATGACACACAGGGCTGGGCTGGTAGTGACTATCCATCAGACTATTCACTAGGCTTCTTGTAAACACCCATTTCATGTTCCATCCTAGGGATAGAGGAAGCTTACTTTAAACAAAAAGTCTGGCTATTATATATAAATTGTTTATCAAGGATGCCAGACATGATTCAGTCTAACCTGAAAGAGTTGATGGTAGATCTACCCACAGAAGGACAGCCTAGAAGACGGTTACAAACAGCAGCACCTTTTTTTCATTTAAAAAAAAAAAAAAGGCTATTAACTGTATTGATGAGGCCATCCTGGGGACTTCATAAAGGGGGATTGAATTGATAATACCTGAACCCAGTGATCAATTTTTATCACAGTAGAGAGATGACTAGATACCCAGACGTGGTGCACGCCTGATAGAAAGCAACAGTGCACACACACCACCCACACTGTGAAGTGCTCTTGCTAACTAACTCAACTGAAATCTGATCAAGCCCCGGATCAAAGCTCTCCAGTGAAAATGTAATGAGCACCGCTAAGTGTTCAATGGCTCTCAACCTACCTTATACTGCAACCCTTTAATTCAGTTCCTCATGTTGTGGTGGCCCCCAACCATCAGATTATTTCATTGCTGCCTCGGAACTGTAATTTCGCTACTGTTATGAACTTTAATGTGACTATCTGATATGCAGGACATCAGGTATGTGACCCCCAGAAGGTTGTGACCCATAGGATGGGAACCACTGCTCTAAGTCATCTCATAATCTCTGGTAGTCATATTCAAAAGAAACAGATGAAATCAATTTAATACTATACTTTACTTAGCATTTCCAAAGTATTATTATTTCAAGATACTAAGCTTTCAGGGCTGGAGAGATGGCTCAGCAGTTAAGAGAACTTTTTCTCCCAGAAGACTTGGGTTGATTCCCAGCACTCACATGGTTGCTCACAACCATCTATACTCTAGCTCCTGGGGAACAGATCCCTTCTTCTGTCCTCCACAGGCATCAGGCACACGTGCAGTGCACAGACATACCTGCAGGCAAAATATCCATACATATAAAATAAAATAAAAATAAAATCACATATGCTAAGCTTTCAAAAATCACCCAGAACTTTGTAGTAGTGGTGGTGCAGTCCTGTTGGGAAGCAAAGGCAGGAGGATTGCTGTAAGCTTGAGCCATCCTGGTCAACATGGCCCAGTTGTATTTAAAACAAAACTAAAGGCCAGTGAAAAATCAGAGAAAAATCAAAGGGTTGATAACTTGGCAATCTGAACACATGTATGAAAGCAGCTTTGGATAGCTGTTATTTCTACGGACAGAAATAGTCAACGGGGGAGTGAGGATTGGAAGGGGAGACTCTTCAATAATACAGCTCTCTGTCAGCTGCACAGGAAACTCTGGGGTCTTTTAGCATTCACGACTCTTTCGCCATGCTGAGACAGGACTTTCCAGTGAAACAGGTGCCCAAGGTACTAGTGCCCCTTAGGTAAACACAATAAACTCATAGGTTTAGCAAGCTGTGCTCAATGGAAAAAAGTCCCTTGGTCTGTAGTTGCCTTCTTCATTTGGGGTATAGAAAAATAGAGTCCAGGAAGTCACTGGCACACGGGCAAATCTCAATGAAGAACTCAAGATCATAATCAGCATGTCACAGAAGGATGCGATAAGCGGCACCTGTCTCCTGTGGTCCACTAAACCATTTTGGAAACCTGGAGACCAGGATCTGCTACTTCCAGTGTCTGTCTCTAGTTCTGGAGATCTGAACCCAGGAAAGCTCCTGCTCGCCTCACATGACCCATCCCATTCTTGTGCTTCTAGCCCCTGGGGCTCCTGTGATAATTTCATATCAGCAGGCATGCTTTCACTGCTTTCTACTCTTGGTATCTCTTGCTAGAAGATCTGATTTCCACAGGAGCTAGAAGCAGGGTGAGCAACTAGAGGTTCTAAGCAGAGCTGCTGGGCAGAGGTCAGCCGGGCATCACTTGAGTACTGCAGTCTGGATGATGTGACACACTGGAGAGTCCTGGGAAGTCAATGACCCTGTGACCACTAGCCCAACATTGATCTCAGGACCCAAGTTACCCACTACGTAGACTTATCGAAGCAGGCAAAGCTTAGGGAAGTCCCACTCTTGTTATTAGAGTCTAACTTAGTCACTATGAAATCAAGGACACGGGTGATGCTCATTGGGTGGCACTGGGTGGCAGTCTGATGAAGAACAAGGCTCATCAAGATCAGGCACCCGCCTGGCATGTGGCAAATATAAATCAAAACCAGCAAGCTACCAACTTCATTTTTATTTAAATTTCACACAAGCATTTCAGTCATGAACAGTAACCTTTAGCATTGAGGCTGGGAGCTATTCTGTAATTTGCGCTATGGTCACAGAGTTAAGAGCAGGCAGGGATCAGTCTCCCATGGCACACTGCCCCTATTGTCTCATGTGCTCGGCACCCAGAAATAACCTTTGGTTGTTCCTCTTTACTTAAAAGTTCAAGGGGAAATTTCTGTTTTCTATTCAGTTTCTGTACTAGTTCTGTGTCCATACATAACATATCACACAGCCTATTCTTTTCTGACACATCACTTACACTCACAGACCCAGTTTCTTGTGTGGTTCAAAAACCTGCACTTGTGCACCAGGACCTCAAGTCACAGATGACATCATGTCTGTCCATAAGGAGTTGCCTTCACTACACTAGAATGCCAACATTGATACAAATAACATTTAGTAACCTTGGATGACCACAAAACTATAGTTTTACTTTCTGGTCACTGAGGCTTTAAAAAAAAATAATAGACATTTCCCAAAGAACCTAATTTTCTGGTTTCCTAGACTCAAACCCAAACATGGCTCAAATAGCATGTCCCAATATAGAAGTAGTATCATTTTGGTTACCTGTCAATTAAGACACCATAATCACAGGGTCAGAAGGACAAGATAGCACCGGTTCATACACATACACATGTCCTAAGGACACAAGTAAGGACTATATTTTCTTCTTTTTTTAAATCGTCTTTTCCTCTCCAGAAAAGAACATTCTGGGATTGGAAATTCCCCAGAAGCCCTGGAACCTACACAAAAGCACCACCCCCAGCTCTGTTGCCTGGGGTCCAGAGGCAAATAAACGGGCATGCGCTTATATCCTGGCATGTTCTATCCCTCTGGAGTAGAAAAGGCATAAGCAAAAATTGAGAATCATTGTCTTCTCAGTTTTGGCACAAACTGTGGATAAATTAGTTTTCCATTTTTATTTTCTTTATACTATTTCTCTCTTCCTGCGGGCCAGTATTTGTCCCAGAGCCAGTCTTCGCGACGGGGTCTCCACTCACTTCCCCAGCCATAAAGTACTGCGGTTGCTACATCACAGGCTGCAGCAACCGGACTCCATGGGACTTCGCCCCAGCTCAACCACAGCATGCCCCCGTGGGCGCCTCAGCCATCACTCAGCACAAGCCAGCGTTCAGCAGAACAGCGTCCTCACCATGCCACCTCAGCTCACTTGAGGCTGCTGCTCAGAGCACTGCACTCGGCCCACAGGGGCCCGGTCCAAGTACACTAGGGAATACCCAATGTAATATGCCAGATTGTCTCAGTGTTCAGTGGAAATGGTCACTCCCAGCCACTTCTGTTTTTCCATCTCAGTTGCATTAGGCTCTCTCCCGAGAAATCACACCCACTAACGCTAGTCCTGACGTGCCAGTACTACTGATGACTATTCCTGCTACCTGAGGAAGTGTCATGGCAGTAGCCATAGGATCACGATATTGGAGGACAGAATTAAGGAATTTGTATTCAGTACAACTAAGAAAGAGATGGGTAAAATTAAAGGAAAAATCTGGTGCTGTACCACACTGACAGGCCATTTTTTAAATACCATGAACATTAACTATTTCTGACTTAAACTGACATCGCATATTTTCAGTATTATTTATCTGCTTTAGTTTTCGAAGGCGATCATTCTCCCTCAGTTTCCCCCTTTCTGTAATTACAGACACCTGGATCCACATTGCATGTATTCTGAAAGTGCCCTCTGCCTGTATTTTTTTCCTTTAAAAAAAAAATCAAGTATATGTGTGTAGTCTTTGTGCGTGTATGCATGGGTGTGCAAGATGCCTAAGAAGTAGCCAGGCAGTGGTGGTGCACGCCTTTAATCCCAGCACTTGGGAGGCAGAGGCAGGCGGATTTCTGAGTTCGAGGCCAGCCTGGTCTACAGAGTGAGTTCCAGGACAGCCAGAGCTACACAGAGAAACCCTGTCTCAAAAAACAAAAAACAAACAAACAAACAAACAAACAAACAAAATTACACACAATGATCAAGTTAGCTTGATCCCAGAGAATCAGGGATTGCCAATATAAAAAATTAATAAATGTAACCCACCACATAAGCAAATTAAGAAAAAAACCCACATTTAGATGCAGAAAATACCTTTGACAAAATCCAACATTCTTTTATGATAAAGTCCTCTAGAGTTTGAGGATACAAAAGACAGCAAGACCACAGCCAATATCATCCTAAATGGAGAGAAATCAAAACATTTCTACCAGAATCAGGAACAAGACAATGTCCACATTCTCTCCTTATTTACTCAAATGATATTTGAAGTTTTAGCTACAACAGCAAGACAATTGAAGATCAAAGGGACACAAACAGCAAGGAAAGAAGTCAAAGCATCTTTATTTGCAGATGATATGAAGACCCTGAACACCCCACCCCCAAACTTCTATAGCTGATAAACACGTACAGGATATAAAATTAACACACACAAACTAGTAGCCTTCCTATATACAAATGACAAACATATCTGAGAAAGAAATCAGAGAAACACAATTGCCACAAACAAACAAGCAAACAATTAGAGATAACTCTAACCAAGCAAGTCAAAGACTTGTACACTACTACTGCTACTACTACTACTAAAAACTTTAAGACACTGAAGAAAGAAATTAAAGAATTTATCAGAAGACAGAAAGATTTCCAATGCTCATGAATTAGTAAGATTAATATTGTGAAAAGGCCATCCTGCCAAAAGCAATTTACAGAGTCAGCATAATCCCCATCAAAATTCTAACACAAGTCTTCACAAAAACTAAAAAAAAAAAAAAAAAACTATCTTAAACTTCATATGGTAATGAAGAAAAACAAAACGACAAATGCCAGACAGGATAAGTATCCTGAATAATAAGAAAACTGCTGGAGGTCTCACCACTCCACATTTCGAGCTTGGCGATCGAGCCACTGTAATAAAATCAGCTTGGTATTGGCAAGAAAACAGACACATGGATCAATGGAATCAAATTGAAGTTCCGATATAATTCCACACATGTATAGACACCTGATTTTTGACAAGCCAAAAATACAGCATCTCCAAGAATGGTGCTGGTCTAACTGGATAGCCACATGTAGAAGAATGACAAGATCCGTATCTATCACTCCGCATAAAACTCCAAATGGATCAGATACCTCAACATAAACCACATACCCTGAAGACAAAGTGGGGAAGGGGTTTGAACTCATTGGCCTAGGACTTTCTAAACAGGACACTGATAACAGGGGCATTAAGACCAATAATAAATGGGACTTCATGAAGCTAGAAAGCTTCTGTACAGCAAAGAACACTGTTGTTTTGGACAAAGCGTCAGCCTATAGAATGGGGAAAAGTCTTTATCACGTATACATCTAATAGAGGTAGTATACATCTAATGTATCTAGATTATACAAAGCACTTTTAAAAAACGAATATCAAGAAAATAAATATCCCAGTTTAAAAAAAACGGTTGGGTGGTAGGGAAACTTGCTGTTTTTGCAGAGGACCCAAGTTTGGTTCCCAGTATGTACATGGTAGCTCTCAACCATTTGTAATTTCAGTTCCAGCCCTGATGCTCCTTTTGGCATTTGTGCAGGCAAACACTCAGGCAACATGAACTACAACAGTAATCTCCAGTGAAGTCATGGACTTCCTGAGATGTGAGCAAATGTCTGCTTCTCCCAGATAGGGTCCTGATAACAGACCAAAGTAATGATCCACAAAGGTCCAACTCAGGGAACCAATGACTTAATGGGCTTACTGGAGTAGGAATGGAGGTTATAGAAAGGCTTGTATAGCTCAGGGCAGCTGCATCAACACAAAGCCCATGCATGGGTAATGAATGTATTATCTGGAACTCTCTGTACAACTTGAAGGCAGCTTTATGATCAGAGGCCCTCTTGTGCCAGCAGTAAATACTTTATAACCTTGATGAGAGGCCCTCATAAATCTTACAGTTTGGTTACTTCCTGAGACTTGTGAGTGGTTTGCTTCTGGCATCTTTTAAATTTTTCATTTCAAATTATGTGTATCTGTTGGTACAGGTATGTACATGTGAGTACAGGTGACAATAGGGACCAGAGGTATGGATCCTCCTGAGCTGGATTTACAGATGGTTTTGGATGCTGACACTCGAACTTGAGTCCTCTGGAAGAATAGTAAATGTCTGTAACCACTAAGCCTCTCTCCAGGATGGAATGTTTCAATTCAGAGGAAAATGCTATACAAGAGACCCCAATTCTGTGGATCTCTGACTTCATTCTGGCAAAAGCAATGTGTCATGATGTCTATCATGTCCACAGATGTTTGTCACTGACATCACCTAACCAAACTTTAGCTGGATCACATCTTTTAAATTTTGACAATTTTGGATAATGGTCAATTCTCAACAGGGTTTTCACTTAACCACTGTACCATATACTCCATTTTGCTTTTACATGCTGGAATTAAATGCAAAGATCAGCACTAAGCCATACCACAGTCCCTGGGGACTCTTTAGATCTTTGTCACTATCACATAAAAACTATAGTCTCCTTATAATTTGTAACTATGTATACATATCTTCATTTGAGAGAAAATTCACATGCGACCAAGACCACATAATAATGGGCACTATATGACTCCAGAATACTTTCATGCCCTAGAAAGAAACCCTGCACCCACAACCATGATGCTGTCCCTCCCTGTTCTCCTGTGACAACCACTGAACTGAATTTGTGTATACACAGCAGTGTATATCTGTGTATTTGTGTATACACAGCGGTGTATATCTGTGTATTTGTGTATACACAGCGGTGTATATCTGTGTATTTGTGTATACACAGCGGTCTTCTGTCTGCTTGCTCTTAGCTACTGTTATTCTGTGTTAGTCTTCACCTGAAAATGCACCACAGAGATCCTAACCAACAGGGTCTCTGTCATGTGGATGTCCCTATTGCCAACCCTCTTGGCCTCTCTTAGCTGCCTTTCCAAGTCAATGTATATTTCATTCAGTACCTGAGGACTCTGCAGTGAGTACTGAGGCTTGGATTAGGATAACGACATTGCTGCCACATAGGATGCCCCAGTGGCGAGGGAGGGTGTATGTGGACTTGGGAGAAGATATCTAAACATACATACATACTTAAATACTGGCCTAGACCTTACACTCATACAAATGAATGAGCAAACATTATTAGCTATGACAGATAATGTGTGTCACTTGCTTTCTGGCACTTACAAAAACTCATATAACACAGGGAAACCATTGCTACAATTTCCCACAAACTTTGCAATAATTTAGTAAACATATACCTCAAACAAGTAACTACAGAAAGACTTATCTCAAATCATTATTCAAGATTTCTTTATGTGACAATAGTCCTTTAAAAGTCTAATACAGGGCCAGGGAGACAGCTCAGGCAGTGAAGTCTTTGTCTCACATGCATGAGAACCTGAGTTTGGCCCACAGAACTTAGGTGAAAGGCCAGGAATGACACATTTGTAGTATCAGTGATGTTGAGATGAGAGTTGAAAACCAGTGGGTCTTCAGAGCACACTGGCCACCTAGGTTAGACTACTTGGGGAGGGTTCAGGCCAACACGAAACTCTATCTCAGTCAAAAGAAAGGGATGTAAGCCATCTTCTCACCCGTTTTGTTGTTGTTCCATTTTTATCTTTCCCTCTGTTTGTAAGGAAGACCTACAGACTTCACCACGCTCCACAAGCCTTTCTCCTAATCTTTACACTCCCAAGTTTTTATTTTTTCTATCTTATTTATCTACTTCATGTGTTTGTGTTCACATGTGTACATGTGTTTACTCATGCATGTCGAGGCAGAAGGTTGGGTGTCATCTTTAATCACTTTCAATCTTGTTGTTTGAGATTCCCAGCACCCACATGACCACTCACAACTATCTGTAACTCCAAGTCCGGGGATTCAACACTCTCTCATGGCTCTTTAAGCACCAAGCACACATTGGGCAAACAGGCATCCATGAGGCAAAATACTCATACATAGAAGATAACTCCAATATAGCTCAACAACATCAACATAAAAATGGTCACTTACTCCTAAGCATTTACTTATATCCTCTAACTCAGTGGTTCTCAACCAGGGTGGGTTGCAACCCCTGGGGGAAGGGTTGTCGAATGACCCTTTCATAGAGGGTTGCATATCAGATATTCTGTATATCAGATATTTATATTATAATTTCTAACAGTAGCAAAATTATAGTTATGAAGTAGCAATGAAAATAACTTGGGGTCACCACAACATACGGAATTAAAGGGTCACAGCATCAGGAAGGTTGAGAACTACTGGTTTAACTCAACTAAGCTTGCTTGGTTTGCTCTTTTATTACAATTCAAAATTACTTTATGGAGTAACCACTCCATGTGCCCTCAGAATCAACTCCCATGTCACCTCGGACTGAGTGTGATGCTACTTCCTATGAACCTGGAGAGCAGGTCTCCCCACACCCTCATGCTGATGGCTGCATCTCAAACAGCCTTTCCTAAACACTCAGCACACAAAGGCACCGCTGCTATTCCGCACTGTCCACTCCAACCTGTTTCCTTCCATTTACTTTAGCAGACACTGAAAAGTCTTCTAAAACAGGAGGAAACAGTATCTTCTGCTTATCTTTAGGGATTGAATACATATAATTCTTTATTTGCTGAAACTGCTGTTCACAAGGCATAACTCTGATGAAACAGCAGCAGCCACAGCAGCAACAGAGAAGACAATCGAACTGGCAGGTTGTATGCAATGGGGCAGACAAGCAGAGCAGACATTAACAGAGACCTATAACTGTGGCTTAGAGCACAAGTGAGGAAAACTACTCAGGGACATTTGAAAGAACTGATGAATTCTACATCATACAAAATAATTGAGTATTTGCATCAAGTCATCAGGAAGAAAAGAAAGAAATAGACATTTTTTTTGCTGTAAGAGAAATTGTCAATAGAATATTAACCAAATCCCTAAGTGGAACCCACAAATATCATTAGGAACAAGTTTAAATAAGGATATAGGGAATTGGTTTGTACTGATCTCAGTGGAATTAAGAAACAGTCATGTAAGCTGAATACTAGAAGATGAAAGACGAGCAGGAAACATGAAGTAATAAACACAAGAATACAGAAACGCCAAGAAACCAAAGTCTCTCATGCAAAACACTTACTCACTTGGATGAAGACAACCCTAGTTTTTCTTGTCTCAAAGTTAAGGAAGGGGCCATCCACAAGGCCAGTCCTCTAAATAGCTACATCTGGCAGCAGGTTTACCACACACAGAGACTGACACACACATCATCACAGTTCGAATGTGAGGCCTGTTGGGTTTCATTTCGGTTGCTGTGATAAAACACCCAGACAAAAAGCCATCCAGGGGAAAAAGGACTTATTTTAGATTACCATTCTAGGTTAGAGTCCATCAGTTTAGGGAATTTAAGGTGGTGGGAAACTGAAGCAACTGGTCACATCACAGGCGCAGTGAAGAGAAGAGAAAGACTGAACACACGCGTCTCTATTGCTCAACTTGAGTTCTGTACTCCTGCACAGTCTGTGACCTGACTGCAGGATAGTGCTGCCCACACAGCTGGCCCTTCCCAGGTCAATTAATGCAATCAGTACAGTCCCCAGAGACATGCCCACAGACCAACCTAATGAAGACAATCCCTCATTAAGACTCTTTACAGGTGGCTCTACATTGTTTGAAGTTGACAAAACTAGCCAAGAGAGGTGAAGAGAATGGCTCTAAAAGCCAGTTCCTATGAGAAAGTATGGCTGGGCTCACAAGATGGCTCACTGGATAACGAGGCTTGCCATCAAGCCTGGTGGCCTGAGTTGACTCTGCACGTTGTTCTCAGACCTCCACAGGGGTGAGTGTCCGGGGCTTACCCAGAGAAAGAGAGATATAAAGGTAGTAAGAGCCAATAATACGAAACATATTAAACAGGAATACAGTGGTGCCACAATTAGGAGGACACAAAAGAAGATCCAGGACAAAAAAGGACACTAATGAAGAGATAAATGGGGTGAAAGAATTAGAAGACCACAAAATGATAAATCATACAAAAAATAATGTATACATAGAAAACCTAGTTATATAACAGATATAATGAGACACTCTAAAAAATTATGAAAAGATATCAAAGAGACCATGAAAAAGGTCAGAGAAGGCCCTGAGAAAAGACAGAGAGAGAAAGAGAGAGATGAGAGCTGGTACAAGGATTGGTTTTCAACCTCTCCATGGTTGTCAATCCCACTTCCTCCCATCTTGGGACCATTAATTGGGTTATTTTTGCTGATTTCTTTTGGTCCCAGGCCTTAAATAGGCTGACGAACTTTGTGATACAACAGATTGATAATTTGGTAGCAAAACCTATTCAGATACAAAAAAAAAAAAAAAAAAAAAAAACAGAAAAGAAAAGAAAGAAAAGAAATCACAGAAGGGCCTAGAGAGATAGCTCAGTGGTTAAGAGTGCCTGCTGTTCCTCCAGAGGACCCAAGTTCAGTTTCCTTCACCTACATGGGTACTCATCATCACCTCTACCTCTAGCACTCTTTGGGCCTCTTCCAACACACACACACACACACACACACACACCACACACACGATCAAAAAATAAACAAAGAGAAAAACATTTCTTTTACTCATCATACAAGCAATATATTAAAGAAGTTGATAATGTCAACTGCTGACAATTTACATGTACAAGCAGAAATCCACATGTGATTTCTGTCTCATGATTTCCAAACATGGCCTGTGAATCTGTACAGACTATCAGAAGTAAACTTAAGTAGGCTTATCAGCATGGATATTACCCAGGAACCACCTTTCTGTCTCTATTACATACTCATGACAAAATGTAAAACAGTGTTTACTAGAACACTGGGAGTGGGGGTGGGGTGATGTCGGCGCCCACTACTGAGGGGATGAGTAAGTAGGCTGATTACACCTCTCAGCTATCTACCTCCATCGGTAACAGTCACTTACCTTGAGCGCACCTCTGATGTGGGAAGTCAACCTTCCCCATCTGTGTGTCTTCTCCGTTCTTCATCTTGAGGATGACCTCTGGCTTGGGATACCCTGTGGATTAGAAGAATACTGGATTGTGTGCACACATCTTCTGGGGCTTTAGAGGGTATCCAATGAACTCTGCATGGGCTAAGCACACAGTTCAACATCAAGTGCTGTGCAGAAAGTACTATTTAAACGGTGCCCAAAGGAGTGAACAGGAACAAGTAAGAAACACGACAGACTTGTCCCCCAAGTTCTGCAAAAAGAATATGAGGCCCACCCTGGATGCCCAGCCAGCCATGCTCACCCACTGCCAAGAGGTGGCTGTAGATCTCCAGCATCACCTCCTGGTACAGGCGTCTCTGGGCAGAATCCAGGTGCTGCCACTCCTCCTGGCTGAAGTCCACAGTCACGTCCTCGAAGGACATCCACCTCTGTAACAACATGCTCACTGTGAATTATACCTTGAAAGATATGTGTTTAGTGAAACCCCCCCCCAATCATACCATTAAACTTTCCACAAAAACAAGGATTTCACATTTTATGTTCAGGCATAAAGAAGTATATACATAAATATCCTGCCATGTATTGTATACTATGTCTCACCCACTCCCACCCCAAGGAGGACAGAATTTCTCCACTAAAAGTATGCAGGCTGACAGCTATTAAGCTACATTATGCTTGTCTAGAGTGGTGTGGGGTTCCTGGGGTTCAACATTACAGTATGAGCTTCATTGCTGTGAGAAACCTCGGACTCAGCGAGGACTAAAAGGACCACTTTACAAATACACAGAGAAAACGTTGGGAGGGACAAACTAAGGAGCAGTTATTGTGCTCCACAGAGCACAGCGCCTTGAAGTGTAACTGAGATGCTCAAAGTACGATAGAACACCGTTCTCCAGGAAAGAGAGGAGAGAGAGGAGAGAGAGAGAGAGAGAGAGAGAGAGAGAGAGAGAGAGAGAGAGGAGGTAGGGAAAGTCACAGTGACTTTAGGGAGCAACAGAGGTCTCCATTGGAGGTCTAAAGATCCCTTCCAGAAGTAATAAAAACCTATCAGCTGGACACAACTGGGGTGGAGGTGGGGTGGGGTGTGCGATTCTGGGGATACAGCTTTCATAAATCACCAACTATGATGGGGGTGTCAGTGACACAACTGCCCGAATTGCTCATGCCTATGGAGGTCACCCCTCATCTGTGCTCCAAATAGTAAGCCAAAAACCTCTCTCTGGTTCCGCAAGCTAAACGTGGATGCACCTACTTCTTTGACCAGCTAGTCCTCTGTGTGGGTTGAATAGGAACAGGACTCCCTAAGGAGTCATAGATGGTAAACCTAAACCCAAGAAGCAGTACAATGAACACGTCATGAAAAGATGAGGAAACTCTGGGATTTCAGCTGTCCAAGTGCTGTTCTTAGCTGGAGGATCAAGGCTGTCCCACGAACAGAGTTCATAGTCTGATACTCCCAATGTCTCCACTCTAGTTCTGGAAAATGGAACCAAAGTTGCCTCTCCTCATCTCAAATGACCCATGCTGCTCCTCTGTTGCCAGTCTCTGGGGCTTCTGGCAGAAATTCATGTCGGCAGCCATTTCCTTAGATTTCAGGTGAGCATGTGGAGCCTTTGAGTAGAGCTGAGAGGCAGAATTCAGCTTCCTTGTGCTAGAAAATCAGCAGCATGAATGACTTGGACTGACCCAGGAATCTACGAAGACAACGAAAGGTCCTGAAAAGTCAATGACTGTGGGACACTCAGCCAACATTTGTACATGAAGTTTTGAGGGCCTCTACCTGACAGGTATCACAGACACATCGATGAGTAGTAGACACAGTTAAGAAAAAGCCCAACTCTTTCTTTTTTCGTTTGTTTGCTTTTTTTCCTGTGTAGCCCTGGCTATCCTGGAACTCACTCTGTAGACCGGGCTGGCCTTGAACTCAAAGATCCACCTGCCTCTGCCTCTCAAGTGCTGGGATTAGAGGTGTGGGCCACCATACCCAGCCCAATTCTTACATTTATGAAGATACAGAAAACAAACAAACAAAAACAAACAAAAGATCATGATTTTGAACTAATGGTTAGGAAGAATTCATAGGAGAGTCTCCCACCCTTAACTGTGAGAAGAGACGATATTAAGCAACAAAGGAAGATGCATGTGTCCCATAGGCATTAGGAATCAGCAAGTCCTTAGCACTTGCCTGGCAGTAAAGAAGATATATATAAAAGAATATTCTTTCTGTTTAATGATGTTCTAATCTACGACAAGCATCTCATTTACAGTTTAAGCTGCTGTATTCTATGGAGAATGGCAGCTGCTTCTTAATTTGTCCTGCCCAGCATTTGTGTGTGTGTGTGTGTTGTGTGTGTGTGTGTGTGTGTGTGTGTATTTGTAAAAGCATTCCTTTTTAGCCCATGCTGACTCTATTTTGCTATTTTACAAGTCTGAACACTCACATCCCGAGCACCCACAATCCCTGACACCCACACCCTGAGCACCCACACCCCTGAGCACCCACACCCCTGACACCCACATCCCTGAGCACCCACATCCCTGAGCACCCACACCCCTGAGCACCCACATCCTGAGCACCCACATCCCTGAGCACCCACATCCCTGAGCACCCACACCCCTGAGCACCCACACCCCTGACACCCACACCCCTGACACCCACATCCCTGACCACCCACATCCCTGACCACCCACATCCCTGACCACCCACATCCCTGACACCCACATCCCTGACCACCCACATCCCTGACCACCCACATCCCTGACCACCCACATCCCTGACCACCCACATCCCTGACACCACATCCCTGACACCCACATCCCCGAGCACCCACATCCCTGAGCACCTAACATCTCTGAGCACCCACTCCCTGAGAACTCATATCAGTTGCTCACAACCACCTGCAATGAAGCTGCAGGAGCATCTGAAGCCTTGGGCCGCCACATGCATTGCACTCATGGGCACATTCCCCAAACAGGCACACATCTCATGGTTAAGGTTGAAGAACAAAAATGACTAGAAACCAGCAAGTGTCTACTCAATTTTACTTAATTTTCACTCAATACTTTGAACCGTATGTCATTAGCATTTGCATACCTTGTTTTCAAAGGGGCATCGAGGCTGTATGCTGTCCCATAATCAGACTCAATCACTAAGAGCAAGGGCAGGGGATGACGTGTCTCCTCTGCCTCATGGAAAACAACACACATTCCTATTATCTTGAGGCAGAGTAGAAAGACAATTATGGTGACATAGGAGAGAAAGCTTGGGAGAGGAATAGGGACCTTTATTCCTAGGGTCCCAGCTTCTCTGTGTGGTGAAAGATGGGCAGCTTCAGAAGCTACTGAAGCCCAATCGGCCTGAGGGCAGCATGTATTCTCAAAAGGCATCACGTTTCGGTTACTTAGGGCCACACTTACATTCCTAAAGACAACTTGACTCAGCTTAGCTGCAGCTAGTGTCTGCTACCCATCCCCCATTCCACCGCACACACCCAAAACAACCCCTTAAATATTCAGAGTAAAAAATGACTAACAGCCAAGTGTGCCTAACAGCAACCTGCATACATGACAAAGTATACATCTACTAGCTTTAAAATAAACAGGGAATAAAACGTAGAGGTGAAGTCACAGGGGGTTTTGTTGAGGAAACAGAAAAATGAAAGCAGAAGGATAAGATCCCATATAACTTCTGTCCCCTGATTACTCAGCCAATGAAGCCAATAATAATAATAATAATAATAAAAAATATAATAAATAAAAATTTCTGGGCACTTCAAGCTACACCACTCACTCCTGTAAAGCAACACTCAGGAAGCGGAAGCAGGAGGATCCCTGCCACGTTTGAGGCCAGCCTGGTCTAATTAAGTAAACCTCTTAGGCCTAGATTCTGCTTGGGGGGAAGTTCAAATTAGCCACGTGGGGCAGAAGAACCGTGACACACTTAGGGCCACACTATACATTCCAGACAGAGATTTAGGATTGCTGGTCAAGACTTTACACAATCAAGCTGTCAGGCGTGGTGTGGCGGCTCCTCCCTTTTACCTTAGGAGGTAGTACCGCCAGGATCCTCCAAACTGGAGGTCAGGGTGCCAGTGCTGCCGGATGAGGCTGATTTGAACTTCTCCTCTCTCTGCTTTTCACCATGACTAGCTAGTCTTTTCAATCGGGGTACTGCACCATGGCCGACCCTAAAACTTGTTTACAGTAACACCCAGCTCAACTGCTGATCACAGCCTTGCCATGTCCATAGGGGTCCCAAGGCCATAACAGACTCACCCACATACCTTCAAGGACCCCAATATTCATCACTGTAATTAGTAAATTTTAATATTTCCTTTCTCAGCACCAGCTTTCCTATGGGAAATATTAGGAAAATGGCCCGGATCCCAAGCATTTGAATCAGGGGCTTTTCTCCCAGCTCTGCTGGCTCGAACCCACAGCTACGAGCTTGCAGATTGTTCCATCCCTTCTATCAATCCTGACACTGCTTAGGCTCGGACAGACCAAGGATGCTGCAGCCCCAGTGTAAGTCAAAACCGTGAATAAACTCATTTTCTATCTTTATTCACTTTTTCACCTCTCGCATGCCAGTGTCTGATCCGGACTCCCGCCAGTCACGGACTATGTAAACACTCCCCGTCATGCAAGCAGCCGGTCGGTCGCCCTCACAGACTCACCAGCCCCAGGCTCACAGTAGCGGGATCCATCGCCACCCTCTGCCAACTCCCACAGGACGCCCACCCCAGCTCAATCACGGCATCCCCCTGCAGCTGCCTTAGTCATCACAAACTAGCTGCGCCGCGGTCGCTCACCTCACACTGCACGTCAGAGAGCAATGCACACGGCACGCAGTGTTGACGCTCAGGATTCCCCAGTGTTCAGAATCCAAACTCCCAAGGCGTCCTGGTAACTATAACAACTAACCACGTGACGATCTAACCGGAAATGACGCTCTAGGCTACTTCTGGTTAAAATGAACTTCACCTCAGTCACCTTTCCGGCGGAAGTCGGTATTGCCCATAGCAAGCACAAACGTTGTATTGCGCAGGCCCACCACTACGTGCGAAGTTACTCTTTGCCAATAGTTATAATGGTGTACACTCTGCCACCCGCACCCCCACGCGCCTCATCCCAACCCCATATTGTCATGACTATGTCCATATTTCAATTATGCGGAAGTCATCATACTTCACTTCCGTTCATCCATGGGCCATGTGAAATGTCACAGACTTAAAGTCTGAAGCCCCTTGGGTAGATATACATTTAAGAGACAGATATATTGTATATTCCTAAAAATTTTTCTCCGTATTTTACACGGACTTAAGACTGTTTTCTTCTAGTTTTCTAAAACTGAAAGCTAGGAAGGGTTAGTGGGAAATGAGAAGTGAAGCCATATGGAACATTAAAGGTCTGAAATGAGCCTTCTTGTATACCATTTGTAATAGCAAAAATTAACCTGTAAACCCCACCTACCCAGGGATCCGTAACTTCCTGGGATGCTGGGAATTGTAGTTCTTGGAAAATATCACCTGCCTCATGGCAAAGTTTGTTCTTATATACTCTTGCGACACATGGCTGGAGGCCATTCTTAGCTAGGAAATTCCAGGGAATGGTTCTGACCTAAGTCCATCTTTTGGTCACTATTTAATATTTAATAAAGCGTGCTTTAAATTTGACCCAAAAAGCTGGAATTGGTTTTTCTCTGGCGAATCTCAGGATTAAACACATCCTGGGAACATGTCATGGTTCCCTGAGGAAAAGCATCTATTCTCACTTATAGGTAGAATACAAAAATCTAAACAAAACAGAAATAAACAAACAGCAACAACAAAACTCAGTGCATAATAGAAACAGTGTTGAATGGGCTGGTGAGGATAAAAACAAGAATAAGAGAGAGCCAAACAGTGAAAATACCCAGAACAATAAAATAAATATTGTTATTCCTAACGGGAAGTATGAGAATAAACTGAGATATGGTGACAGTATCTCCAGGGCTAACCCACGATAGCCCTGGCTGGCTGGACTATTTACATACCACCTGTTGAGATCATAGGCATGTGCCAACATGGCCAACTCCACATATGCTCTTGTTCTTCCCTCTGAGAACAGACTACAGACTGTGACCAGAGCTTTAGGGCCAAAGGGCAGCTCCTGTCATCCTATAAGAGTAGGTGTGGTTATTGGACCTTGGTCTGTCCAAGTCTAGGCAGTGTCAGGATTGTTAGAAGGGATGGGACTGTGAGGTCAGTGTATGCATGCATAGCTTCGGGTCCAGCCACCCCTCCTAGTCATTTGTTTGCAATTTGTCTTTAATTGCACATGGATGGGAGTAGGGTGAAGGGTATTTGTCCCCTAGTGCTCAGAGAGTAGTCTGGCTGGGAAAGGGGTTAACTGAAGAGAGAACTCTATTCAATAACGAAGAACTGACCATCCATGCTAGGTGAACACTCAAGTGTGACTGCTTTAGGGCCCACTGCTCCTGTGGTGTGTCAAAATATAAAGAGTGTAGCCCCTTATTCATGCTCTCTAACTAAGTCCAACGAACTCACTGGTTGCCCAGGTTGGGACCCTAAAAGGATGGGCTAGAATTGTTTACACTTCCCCAGAGAAGGAGTCCTGGAAATACTTATGCATACTGGACATTCTACCATATACTCCTCAGCAAAGTTGGCAATTATACGCCCCGCTTAACTCATATCAAGTGATCACTAAGTAAAAGATATGTTTGTGTCCGATGTTACCAGAGGGGTTGGAGGAGGCAAGGCTGGCAGGAAAGAGGTTGGACACCTCCTGAAGACAACAACCAGCTTCACAAAGATAGCATGGCATTGAGCAGTTTTTCACTGTGTCTCACCTCTGTGGTATCTTCCAAAGTCAATCAGACCAGGCTGGGTGCAGAAGGAAGAAGTCCAGTGGGGCCATGGACGAAATTAAGAGGTTTGCAATGAAAGGAATGGTTCTGGTGCCATTCTTAATATAAAATTGCTTATATATTCATTTCTCTACCAAAAGCTTCACTCTGAGTCACAGCCTCTTTTGGGTATATGTGTGTATGTGTGTGTGTATGTATATGTGTGTGTGTGTGTGTGTGTGTGTGTGTGTATGTTTTTGTGTGTGTGTGTGTGTGGCGCGCGGCGTGTGTTTGTATGTATGTAGAAGGTGAGAGAAAGACTCCCCTTGCTGGGCCAGTTCTCCTGCCCCAGAATGCCTCACTGGGATGTATAATCCAATCTAATCATATTAAACTGTGAGTATCGGTGAGGAAGCCTTACCAAACCTCCGCATTACCTCAGCCTACAATGCTATGCTGCAGGTGTGTTTTCTCCACCTCCAACACCGCCAAAGGATCTAGGGATGTGGCAAAATTCACAGGAGGTCTAGAACCTGGACGACAAAACCAAGGACATGGTGCAGGTGAGGGAGAATATTCTGATTATCTATTGCTACATCACCATAAATTTCACTGAATCCTAATGTTTGGAGATACCACTGTCTTTTAAATTTTATGTGGACCAGGATTTAGGAAGGGCTTGGGGGAGCAGCTGCAGCCTTGGCTTTTCATACATCTGATGAGGTGCATGTGGGCATCAGTCACAAGAATAACAACCTGGGAACTGGCTCAATCTTTAAAAATATTTAAAATTTTTTTGAAATAAAAATTTAATTACATAATTTTCTCCATTCCATTTCTCCCTCCAACCACCCTTGTGTTCTCTCTCTCTCTCTCTCTCTCTCTCTCTCTCTCTCTCTCTCTTTCTCTCTCAGATTAGTGGCCTCTAATTCTCTAATTGCTGTTGTGAATCTTGTGTTTCCTAGATATAAATAAAACCTACTTATCTCATATAATATTACTTGTATGAATATGATTTCAAAACTGACCATTTAATTTTGGATAACCAATTTGGGACTTGCTGGAAAGTCTCAGTTCTTCGTCTATGGTTGAGATTCTCCTGAAGTGGAAACTTCTAGTTCTCGGAAAGTCAGTTCTGTCAACTGACATTTTGCTGGGGCACATGGATGAAAGGATGTCTTCCTAAAGCAAACACTGAAAGACTTTTCCTGAAGCTGACACAGGTGAAAGGATATAGCAAACACTCCATCAAGTTTATTATATATCCCCTCCAGATAGTGGGAGATGAGCACTGAGCATTGTTTTGGTTTGCTCTGACTCACTTTTCTTGCTAACCTTTGCTAAAAACAGCATTTCGCCTTACATTTGTTGTTGAGCTCATCTTGTGGTAATGCTACCATTGAGAGAAATTCACCCAAGAACTGCTCATGAGGTTCCTGAAGCAGCTTGCCACTTCTGGAGCCTCACCTCAGGTCAGTTGGTGAGTCTGGCAGTTTCTTCAAGATTGAACTACAGCTGCCTGGTGTCTGTGCTGAAAGGACTGGACTGTATGTAGCTGCTGGTTCATGCCTGGTATCTGCCTTCCTAGAGGATCGTCTGCAGCTGCTGAATCGTATTTGGTGTTTGCGATGGGACTGAACAAAGAAGATCAAACTTGCCCCAAAGAACTATTGCTGAACAGGTCCACCTCCCTCATATCCTAATAACTTATCTCCCTCACTACTTCTGCTGGGTGGAGGGCTAGAGGAGAGGTTGAACACCTATTAAAAGTAGGTTGTGCCAGGCAGTGGTGCGCTTGCCTTTAATCTCAGCACTTGGGAGGCAGAGGCAGGGCGGATTCTGAGTTTCGAGGCCAGCCTGGTCTACAGAGTGAAATTCCAGGACAGCCAGGACTACAAAGTCAGCAAATAATTTCTTTGTGACCTTCATAATCTGAGTAAATTATTTAAGTCCCTTTCCTGTTTTTCAAACTTTTCAATAAGCACTTAAAGCTGCTGTGAGATGTAATGCCAAGGTGGCCTCGTCAGATACCACTTGCAACAGTACCTCAATATCTTCACTTAGTAACTGATCTTGGCAAATATTGATACCTCTGGGCCTATTTTCCTGTTCAATCTCCTTAACTTCTTCTTTCCACTATGATCACCATGGTAACTGAGGACCAGTTTCTAATGTTACTTTTGTCATAGCTTTCCAGTCTTAGGGGATTATTTTATTTCAATCACCCAATAATTTAATATCTGCTTCAAAAAAGGTAAATGCATATCATATGAAGTAACACTTCCTTAAAGTATTTTAAATCTAGCACATGTCTACAAGATGACATCCAGTTTCTTCATACTGTGGGTGTATAGTAACCAGATAAGCAAAGGTTGGTTTTCTAACAACCTTTGGCTAACTTTCTTTCATTTCATTATATGGTAGCACAGTAGGCTCTGATCTTATTTAATTCCTCTATCTCTAGCTGAGTATCTTTCACATTTTTATTTATAAGCTTTTCTAATTTTTTTCTTCTATGGCTTGTCTCTACTCTTCATATTTCTCTTTTTCTAATATTCTAAAGCCTTTTTCTTTGAGAAGGCACAGAAAGCCATCATGACTATTAAGAATAAAATAAGAAATACCAACATGATTACAATCAAAATTGGTATTGTGCCAATTCCAGTAAAGTCATCTATCTTCATCTTTGTCTCTATTTTTAGACCATCTAAGATAGCATTATTAAGGGTCCCAATGCTCAGTTTTATTTTTAAAATTTTTCACCCTTACTGCCTGCTTACGTAGCAGTAGGCTGATGTGCTTTACTCTGGACCGTAGCCTGTGCTGGCATCATGTTGTTGGCCCTGTGCTTGCTGCCTTTGACATCTGTGCATGCTGTACTGAGCCTCCTGCCAGATTAGTGCAGGCACACTTCAGGCTCTCTGCTTCACTTGTCTCAGCTGTGGGCAGAGGTGCAGCTTTACCACAAGGTGAGGTTGACTCTGTGTGCAGGTGCCTGGCTTTCTGGTCTGGCTCCTGTGTCTGGAACTTTTAGCCTTAAATGCCTAAATCTAAGTTTGGATTACATGCCTACCATGTTGGACGCCAAATGTAAAAGTAGGGGAGGGGAGCTTTTCTATGTCTGCCCTTGCTCAGGGCAATGACAAGACTTTATTAAAAAGCTTCAGTCACTATAGCTGAGCAGACCCTGAGCTATTTTAAGTGTACAATGCTGCCCTGACCCACTTCTCAGCCTGCTTCCCATCATGTGGCCCATTACCTACCATCTTAGTCTGGCTCTAACACCTTCTTCTTCATTTCGTGTCCCAAAGGCAACTCCCTGGTCTCCATCTGAGACCCTGTCCCTGTCTCTGAGCACAGCAGTCCTGCCTTATTCTGTCTTGCCCAGCTATATGCTAGTCATCTCTTTATTAACCAACCAGAAGGTAATAGGAAACAATATGTTATAAAATATTGAGTCAGAAGTTGCTTCATAATAATGGAAATACCAAAGTCCAGACTTCAACCAGATATCTGGGCACAAAAATCAGCATCTGCATACACAGTGCACAAAACAGCCCCCAACAGCTGGTCCTATGGCATCTATTTTGTGTCCCCCTAAGATGTGATGGTGGAAGGATTTGCCTTCAGCAGCACTGGAAACATAAATGCAGCCTGAAATGCAGTTACTACTGCTACTTTTACTCCTAGACAATGGCTGCTAAACCACACAAGAGAAGCACTGCCAGGTCTATATGAAGTAGGATTTTGAGATGAGGACAGTTGAACCCAGTGATGATTCTAGGATCACAGGAGAGAGATGACCAGCATGATGTGAACCTTTGAAGGAAGTATTGGTGCACCCATGCCATCACAAAACTAAGTATCTCTACAAAATAAAGATAAATAAATAAAATTCAATTGAAATACAATTGAGTTTCTAGAGCTGAGCTTCCCAGCAAATATAATGGGAGCCAGAAAGTAATCTCAAAGTTTCTAGCAGCCAATTTTACAGGAGTCAGATGGAATGAATGTAATAGTATATTTAGAGCTGCATATCCACATTGGTATTTCAAAGGTCATTGATGGTGCTGGAGAGATGGTCAGTGTTAAGAGTGCTGGATGCTCTTTCAGAGGACCCAGGTTCTATTCCCAACACCAACATGGCAGCTCACAACTGTCTTTAACTCCAGTTCCAGGGAATCTAATGCCTCTTCTGGCCCCATGGGCACCAGATATACATGTGTTAAGCAGATATAAAGGCAGTCAAACCACCCACACACATAAAAATAATATTTTTTCTAAAAATCCATTGACTAGTTATGAATTGGGAGAGAAAATAAAAAGGATGGGAGACTCAAGAATCTAGTCAAGAGTGTGAAAGAGAATGCTGTATGACTGTTACCTTGGAACTGAAACATTGTCTCTTGAAGGAAGTGAGAGGTCCAAGAGGCTACTCCCTGAGGTTGCATAAGCCTACAAGAAGTAATTCTTTAGTGATACAGCTTTCAACAGTTGTCAACAATGCTGACAGTAGAAGCTGTAGTGTGTGTGTTGATGTGTGTGTGTGTGTGTGTGTGTGTGTATGTGCACGTGTGCCTTTATTCTGTGAACCTACCGTTCCATCTGTTGTTGTTTTGTCATAGTGACAGCTTCAGTACAAGCTGACCAAAATTCACTGTGTACCTCATCAAGGCCTTGAATTCAGCTACTCTCCTGCTGAGGAATATCTAGGATAGAGATTGTAGAAATGTGTGACCTTAACTGGCATTTCAATTCAAGGGTCTTTGTTTGGTCCCTGCCTTAGTCCTGAGGACACCCTTGACTACAGGCTGCTGCAACCCACCCAAAATCTCCTTCTCATCCATGGGAACAGTGTCAGCCATTCCCTTTCATTCCCTCTTGGGATGTCTCTTAGAAAACCTACAGCTACTCTGCCTGGCTGGCACTGGACCTGAAAGGGCCCCAGATTTGATTGCTTTTGCAATCATATTGGACACAATATCCCTTAGATAGCCAATCCAAAACGGCCACCTAACATCCTAGACCCCAATGTTATTTGGGCCTTACATAATTACTGTGAGTGATCAAGGAAATGGAAAGAGATTCCTACCCTCTACATTCCAGCTTTCTCTTATCTCTGCCCCAAGCCCTCTCTCTGTTCTTCCTGTTTCCCCACCTAACTCCTCTGAACTATGAAGTCAAAATCACATCAGATTCAGCAAAGGAGCCTCCCCATTATTGGCTTTAACCTTCAGTTTTCTTTTCCCCACCCCTTCCATCTCTCTCCCCTTCTCCCTCTCTCTAGCCATAGGCTGCCCTTGATCATCCCTGTCTGACATTCACTTTTAGCCTACTGTCAGTCTTGCAGTATGGGGACATGAGACCCAGATCACCTTCTTGCTGGCCTCATAGGACTTGCCATGTATGACTGAGGCCTAGGATCCTTCAGGCTTAATCAGCCATCTCCAACATGAAGCCCTGGGTAGTCATCATGGTATCAAAGTGAACCATCTCCTTCCTTCTGGACACTGGAGTCTCTTACTTGGTCCTGATGAAGTTTTGGGGACCTATCCCCTTCTTCATTCCTCTATTGATGGAGCATAGGGATAGCATTAGCAACCCACCAAACCCCAACACATAGTTGTGTCTTTAGGAGTATCCCTCTTGCCCACTCCTTCCTAGCATTACCTGTTCTGTCCCCTTGCTGGGCAGGGACCTATTAGTCAAAGTAGCATTTCCTTTGTTCCCACAATCTGCTAGACCCCAGGCTTGCTTGCCAGTCCCTTCCTCTTCCTCCTGCAAATCATACATTCTGATATATATTTTCTCTTTCTGGCCTCCCAGATGCATTCACATGTGGGACACTCAAAACCCTTCTATAGTCAAACATCGTCCCCCTCTCATCATCCAACTACAAAACCCTTCCACTCTTGTCCAGGGTGAGACATCACCCACCCACTTGGTTCTGGTTGTTTGGAAAGTTTTGTCTGCCTATTTTTTGTGCATGTAGATGGGTATGTGTTTTCTGGTGTGTACATAAGTCTTGTGGCAAAGTGGGAGCTGAGTGGAAATGAGTCAGGCTCAGTTGGATATATGGATGATGGTTGCCACAGCATGTTTTTGTTTCTGACGTCTCCTTTGAGAACGTGAGCTTTCTGTGCTCTGTTTATTGGTTGTGTTTTGCCTTCTCTGCCACTGCCAGCTGCCAGCCACCACTGCTCATGCCACTCACCATAGCTGCTTAGATAACCAGGGCTCAGAATTTATTTCTGGGCTTTTGGTCACTAGATTCAGTTTAGTAGAGAATCAAATGTCTTTTGAGTATGTATAATACTAAAGTTGTTTTATGTGGTCCTGCTTTATTTGAAAACTAGCTCTGGAGCTGGGTTATGGCTCCCCTCTTTAGACCCAAGCATGTTTGTTTAAAGGTTTTCCCCCAAATCTAGGTTTCATGTCAGGTTTTGCCACATGACTGTGACAGGGAAAAAGAGAACAAAACAAGACAAAAGGATTTAAAGGAACTTGCTTTCCAGTGACTGTTCTCACTAATAACTACTCATAGTGTGATGGTTTAATGCTCAGCCCAGGGAGTGGGCAGGATTCGGAGATGTGGTCCTGCGGAGTAGGTCTGTCACTGTGGGTGTGCGTTATAAGTTTCTCATTTTAGCTGCCTGGAAGTGAGTATTCTGGTAGCAGCCTTTAGATGAAGATGTAAAACCTCAGCTCCTCCTGCACATGCCTGCTTGGATCTGCCATGCTTCCTGCCTTGATGATTATGGACTGAGCCTCTGAACTTATAAGCCAATCCCAATTAAATGTTGTCATTTATAGGACTTGTATTTGTCATGGCATCTATTCACAGCAGTAAAACCCTAAGACATCACGTCTCTGGTAAGTGGTTAGTTGGGAAATGTGAATGCTTATGTAAAGTCTGAGGGTCTAAGAAAGTGAGGATGTTAAAGCCAGTGTTTTAAGGTATGTAAATACAGGTTGTAAAAATTGTAATCTAAGGTTATGAAAAATGTTCCAGATTTCCTTCACTCTCTATTTTGAAGGTTCAGAGTTTAATATTGATCAATGAAGTTCCGATGCGCTGATAAAGCACTGAATACTATTATCGGTCACAAGCTCAGGACTGTAAATTATCTTTGGTTGTCTTCTCAGTAATAGACTTGAAGATGCTTCTCACTGTGCTGAAGACATCTATATGTTCAGCCTTTCTGGATAGAAAAAAATGTTCATGCTTTTAACCTACAGCTTCTGCTATGACTTGAAGACATGACATCTGCTAGCTACTTTTTCTACAACGTGAATTTCTGTACAAACAGTGGTAATGCTAATGCATCTAAAACTTTTGTCTCTTTTTGTAAACAAACAATCAAACAAATAATTCATATTAAGCTTCAGAGAGTCCAGAGAATCATAAAATTTGGCTCCATCTCTCACAAGTCAAACAGATCTCTTTGGGGGTTGGTCCTGTGTACTGTGTATTCAGATGCTGATTTCAATGCTCAGACATTTGTCCACAGTCCAGATGAATAGCTGGTCAAGAATCTTTGGTCTCAGTGTTATGTAAACTTTTCTTCTTCATCACTTCTGGTTAGTCAATAAAGAGCTGATTCAACCTATGACTGGGCAGAAGAGGAAGGAAGGCTGGCGCTCCGACCCCAGCCAAAGGAGACCAGAGAGAAAGAGGAGGAGAGGAGGAAGAGAAGGAGGTGGCCATGAGGCTGAGGGTCTAGAAGGAATAGTGATGAGCAAGTCACTAAGGATTCACCATGAGGTCGTGATAAGAGAGCAGCTATGAGGATACACATGGTCAGAACTAGACAGACCAAGACTCAAACTGCAAGTAACACACTGCCTGTGGCTGGGAGGTAAATAGCTTAGAAGGTTAGAATAGCTTAGGACCTGCCCGGCTTAGGTTTGCAGCTTGTTAATAATAATACCAGGTTTCTGTGTCTATCACTCGGGAGCTAAAACAGGTGTAGAAAACCCCAAAGAGTTTCATTTAAGACTCTGGATAATTACAGCCTAAATTTCCCCATTTGCCTATTTCTTTCTCTCTCCCCCTGGTCTTGGGACTTTTCCCTCCTCCCACAACTACCAGGACTATGGGCCTGGAAGTTCCAAATGTAAGATTTCCTTTTAAGTTTCTAAATTTTTATTTCTGTCCCTAGTCTATATCTGTTTCAGCAGATTTCCACTCAGCTGACAGACACCACCCAGGAATTAGTCAGGAACTACAAACTGTTCCAAATGGCTGCAAGCCCTGGACTTGCTGGAAGCTGGTATGAGCCAGTGCAGTTGATGTGAATGCTCCCTAGCTGGATCTGCTAACCAGATGCTTCTGATGAATGCCCCATTAGCTGAATCCCTTCCAGACCTTTGAGTAGCATTCCATCCTTCCTGGCCCTGATAACACCTAATTGCAGCAAGAAGTGGTTGCAGAAGACAGCACGCCACTCCCTATTCTCTACAAAGGCTGGAGTGTTAAGTCAAAAGGAAACTCCCTGGCAGAGGGGACAAAATAGTTACCTATAGTGCCTACTGGCCTATTAGGAAAGGTACCTGTTAAAACAAAATAGACCTCAACCTATCAACAGGTAAATTCATTAGCTCAAATAGTTTTACAACCTGATAGGGCATTTGACCTGCTTTATGCAAGACAAGGAGGTTTTCTATGGCTTTAAGAAAAATTCTTGTTTCAATTTAAACCACTTGAAAAACATTAGAGACAACTGGAAAGAATTAGATCTCAACAGCAGAGAAGGGTGGCCTTCCCTCAGGGAGGAATGTTACTTCTATAGCAACCAATTGGATATTGTAAGAGATAAGCGACCAACAGCTCTAGACAGATCTCCAAAAATATTAGCAGGCCCTCGACACAGAACTGGAAGCCTGAGACTCCTCTTTACACCCTGATGGTGAAGATTAAGCTTGCCCTATGGATTAACCCCATATAGCAGGAAGTAGTTTAATGATGACATCACCCTCTTTCCTGACCCCTGATTAGTTATCAATAGTAAACAAAAAAGGGAAGATGTAGGGTAACAGACCAGTGGGAAACCCTCCTGCTCGTGGCTTGACCCCGAACTCTGAGATTTAAAAATCCCAACCCCCATGACTAATCGTTAATGGTCAAACATAATTTCAGGGTTAACAGATAAGCACTGTGCTTTTCAATAAGCTCACTGCACATGCTCCAAAGAGCCTAGAAAAGCCTGTCCTTCTATCCAACCCTTGTGATGTCTCTCTTTTCGTTCGGGAGGCACCTTCTGAGTTTCTCCTCAATAAAATCTCTTGTGTGAGAATTTTTTGCATGGTGTGATTTTTTTTTTTTTTTTTTTTGTGGTATTCCTTGGCTCTTGACCATCAAAATGGCCTTATCTGGAAAAAACCCTTTATACATTTCCCCTATAGGCAATACCATATGGGCAACAGAAAATGGTCAAAATCCCTGGTCCCTGGCAAGCCTCACAAAAGGTCCTCTCCCAGCTCTTCTGGGAGCACTGGAACACTTGGTCAAACCCTAATCCCGGCTTTTTTTAAAATCTCTTTTATTAGTCTTGAAATGTTGTGTCCCTAGTTTGGTCAAAAATTGAATAAATTGTTTTCCCATTTTTATCTACTTTATGTTTTTTTCCTCTGTAGGGTGTGTCAGTTCACAGCAGGGCCCCTCAACTCTGTCAAAAGAGGAGGTTGTCCTACAGCACACACCAGCCCCAGACTCCATGATGCCTAGCACGCTCTCTGGACCCCAAGACTTTCCGACCCACCAACCTGTGTCACTCTGCAATGCTTCGCACAAACCACGCGCAGAAAGGCTCCCCTACTGCCCACTCAATTCTACGCCCACAGAGATTCACGCGTGCAGCCCTAACATCTGCCAAAAAGGCCGAACCTTGGTTTTCCAGGGTCAAACAGTTTCCATAGTTTTACCTTTCCAGCAACAGCCCTACAGCTGGCTACTGAGTCACACCATCAAGACAACAGCATGTTCTATTTTCCTGTCTGTGGTGATGGTAAACACCATGACCAAAAGCAACTTGGGGAATTAATTGATTTAATTCAGCTTACAGGCTATAGTTCATCATTGAGTGAAGTCAGGGCAGGAACTCAATACACAGCTAGCTTTCTTATATAGCCCAAGATCATCTGCCTATGGAATTGTGCTATCCACAGTGGGCTGGACTCTCTACATCAATAACCAAAGGTACTACTCCCACCCCTAGCCAATCTGATCTGGGTAATCCTTCAATAGAGACTCTTAAGGTGACTTTAGACTGTCAAGTTTACAATTAAAGGTAACTAGAACACTTGGCTCCTTGAGTTGACGAACCACAACCATTAGGCAAAATTGCATGTTTCCTTCCTCTTTGTTCTCAGTGGAATCAACATAAGAAGAGGTGCAGAAGCTGCCGTGGGAATTTGGATTACATTTTCATTTCCTAGTGGCCTGTATTGACCACATGCGTGGATTTACATTTCTTCTTGCAAAACTTTTCACTGTTTTGTATGTATGTGAAGGCACTTACATACCTTCTGAGCCTTTGCTCAATTAATTTTTTTCTTTACTGTTTTGATAGTCCTACCAGTGTAGCAGACTACTTACACATCTTTTCTCTGTTCCCATGGTCTATGGCTTTTACCCAGCATGGAGACCTGGAGTGTCCTCACCTCTCATCTCTCCTTCCAAAGGCCTGTCCTCATGCCTGCAGGGAACTCACAGCTTCACTTTTCTCAGGCTTAGCTTTGAGTTCACCACTATGCACCCTTCTAGAAGTTTTTACTATCTCTTCCTTGTCCTAAAAGACCATGCTTTGCACATGGTCCTGTCCACATGGACAGTAGCTGAGTGTGGTCTCAAGATAGTTCTTCTTGGAAAGTAGTAGTGTTTGTTCTTTGTGAACCTTAAGAACTCTTGAGATGGGGGCGAGAAATACCTTCTCCATGGTAACTAGACTTTCTGATATTATTCCTAGTTCCAGGACTTGAGTCGGTGAAAACAAGAGTCTGAAACCCAGGAACCCTTCACATCTGTGATGCTGTGACCATCCCTGCTGAGGGCAGGTGAGTGGGCAAAGGGACAAGGCCTGGGGGAGGGCAGATGAGCTGTCTCTTATCTCCTCAGAGGGCTCCTGGTCAGGATTCAAGACTGCAATTGGCAGTGCCAACCTCAGTGACTAAATGAAAGGCTCTGTGGCTCTTTATATGCCATTTAGTTTCCTCTGTCCCACCCTTCACTCTTCTGATAATTCGTCTGTGGCTAATGAATGCAGGACAGTGACAGACTACAGCACTCCTGGGGTTACACCAACAAAGATCAATCAGTGGAGGGCCAATTCTACCTCTTCAAGGAATTGAGGAAAACACAACAACAAACTAGCCTCTGCTCATCAAAGCATGGAAAAAGTACATAGGAAAAAGGCCTTTATGTAACAGATATAAGAGAACCAGAACTGTGTATATAATGAGGAAGGAATAAAATCAGAAATGAGGCCCTGGGGATTGCCAGGGCAGAGCTAGAGGGGATTGTGGAGATAGGATACTAGCTTGCTTGGCAGTAGACAGTTGGCTTGAGGCAATACTTAATTTTAGGGCACATTTATTACACACTAACAAGGGCTTTTTCACCTTTGTCTCTCTTCCTCAGTGGCTCACAGCACCCTAGCATCCACGTCCTAGAGAAGCTAAGAGCCCATCCATACCAGTATCCTGACCTCTGTGCTTTATCTGTGAGGCAGGGACAACCTTACCTGGATGGCAGCTATCTTACCTTTCTGGGCCCTAAAAACCATCCACACTCTTCAGTTCACTATTATCTTAGAATGATGATATCCAAATTACCTGCCTAGTGACCTCTCCTGGAGCTGGTGTAGTTGCATGCAGAACTGTTGAGGTAGAGACTCCTGAGTATGGAGCTACAACACTAAGTGCCTGAAGGTGTGAGAGAAAGGGGAACCAGAGCTGGGAAATAAAGGTAGTTGTTTCCTAGAGGTGCATCTGAGGGGACAGAATAGGGTCCATATCCTATACCTCTGCATTTGTGTTCTGTGAGGTAGTGTACCCTTTCGCATATTTTTCTAAAGATGGAAAATTTTCTCTTCCCCAAGATACTGTATAAAATCCATGTCTCAATAGGAGAAGACCAAGGTAGCAGGGAGCCCTTCTGAGCTATGGAGCAGGACCTCTTCACCTCAGTTCAGATGGTCATCTCTCACCCTCCATAAACGCTAGAGAGAGTAACCATGGCTCATAACCAGTGTCATCATCTGTACACACGTGAGCTGCCAGGTTACTTGTTTCTACTGCTTGTCATTCCCCTGTATAACTGCCTCCAGAGACAGAGGGCAACTTTCATGTGGGGCAGCAAGCTGTGGGAAAAAGTCAGGTGCCTGGTTGAATGAGCTTTCAGAACTCCGGCACCTGGATATTCCCCCTGGGATGGAAGGTGTTCGAGCTCTTCCTAGGCCTCTGGCTGTCTCTGCTTCAGCCCTCCACATTCCCTCCCACAGAGAGGTCCATGGTCATCGGTCACGTAGGAATAGCACCATCATGCAGAAGAGGCATTCCCAAGCTCTCAGACCAAGCCAATAGGGGGTTACCTGCCGCCCGACCTAAACCCACCTCAAACTGTATATATATATGGGCCCGACTCAAAAGTAAAGGTGTATGAGATTCATCCTGTTGTCTGAGAGCTTCTGTCTCGGTCTCTCCCCTCTCCGCCGGCCAGCCGGTGCCTCACCGGGGCACTTCAAAGAACTGTAACACTTTTCAAAGAGCTGTGACACTTCCCCTCTCTGGCGCAGCGCAGCGGTGTGGCAGCGACAGCGGTAGCAGACTTCTGCCTGCACTCCATCCCCCAGGACCGCTCGTGGGCAGAGGCAGCCACCGTTCACACCCGCCTTCAGAGATCCTCGTGGGACCCCACCAGGAGCGGGACCCACACTTTCATATATAAGAATTGTGTATTTCAGGCTCCTCTGATTCATCTGCATCATTCCCAGATCCTTATTTACTCAAGTTTAAGGTTATGTTCTAGGAGACAGAATTCACATGGACAGAATTCCGAAGACACAGATAGTAGTGCATCCCAGAGTATTTTGCTTAGTTCTCTTCAAGATTCCAAAGCATACCTTGATCCGGGTTTGTTCTTGGGTGTCAACGGTGAGACTGGATGTCAGACGCACAGATGGTCCCTGTTTCCCCTGAGAAACCCAGGGCATGAATGACCCCAATTCTCTGGCAATGTTGTACTAATGGGCAGCCACTGCTGATTTCTTTCTGCTAACAGAAATGTGCAATCATCTTGTATTTGCATTATGTAAGTGTATCTTTTAGATCAATTCCTAAATGTAAAATGTAGCTGGCTAGGGTGGCATTCTGATATGTCCATATTCCACTGATAATGTCCACTGGCAGGAGTATGATTTGGAGCTAAGCCGGGAGCATGGCCCTGGCAAAGGAGAAAGAGTGCTTTTTAAAATTACATGCAACAGCATGGTTGGTGTAGACAAAGGAGAATATTCTGATTATTTGTTGTAACACAACATATCAAAGTAAATGTTAATGTTCTAAAGTTACTGATTTTAAGGTTCACATTAAGTCAGAAATCTGGGAAGGATCATCTAAGTGATTGTGGTACTGGTTTTCCATACAGCTGATGAGGTATAATGAAGTCCCAACCATAGGAATGATGTCCTGGATCAATCTTCATGTGTTTTATGTTCATCTCTGGGCCTCTCCACATTGGCTCAGTTGGATTTTCTCATAGTATATTGGCTTCAATATGACTTGATTTACTAAATGGCAGGGGAAGGCTTCATGAACAAGCATTCAGATAAGAAATATAGATGCTCTAATGCTTTTAGTATGGCCTCAAACACCATGTTATTTCTGTTATTTTACTTATTGAACTTGAGATGATAGGGACAGACTCATCTTTCAATAGTATAGGTCAGACTTACAATGTAAGGTACCTGTTGGATGGGAGACATTATAATAGTCTTTTGTAAAGTATCATGTGGTAAAGATAGTGGCACACCCTGGTAGTCTTAGCACATGGGAGGTAGAAACAGAAGATTCAAGATTTCAGAGCCATTCTCTGCTATACTGAGATTAGAATATAGCCTGGACTACATGAGACTCGGTCTCAAAAAACAAACATACACTGAAATAAACAAGAAATAGATGGTCTGAACCAATAAGGAATATTCATGTCCAGAGGGTCTCAATGGAAGCAAAACTGAGGGACATAGGTTTGTGAACAATAAGGAGTAGATGCTGGTAGGTTAAAGGCCATTGTTTTATAGGAAGAATAGAAACATGAAATAAGCTTAGTAAAAAACGAGCTAAAAACATAGGAATAGTGGATGAGGAAACAATGGTTAAAGAAGGTACTGAGGTGTAAGAGTAGAACCAGGAAGGCAGGCCATGAGCTTACATGGGCATCCCAGAGCCCTCCTATCGGTTTTTCTAGATTGGTTAGAGTTGTTGGCAAAACAACAAAAACTTATTTTCTCATATGTTTGGGACTAGAGTGGAATCAATCAAAGAATAACCAAGGCAAAAGGATTTTTTTAAAGCTTCTGTTGCTAACAGTCATCAACATTCCATGGCTTGGAGGTGTGTCACTGAAATCTCTGCCTCGATGATCCTGTCTTCCAAAGTTTTTGAGTTTCACATGGCTTTAAGTATGTTACTAAGCAGATTTAGGACCAAACCTGATCAAATTTGTCTGCTTCCTAAGTTACTTCTACAAAGAAGCCATTTCTACCAGGCCATCTTCTAAGGCTCTGGAAGACTATGAACCATGGAGAAGCATTACTCACACCAGCACAAAAGGACTGTGGAGGCACTGGCATCAGTTCATGAATGTTCTGGGTTTCTGTTCTCATGGCACCCTGAAGGTTGATGATCTCCGGGAACCTGAGGCTAGACATGGTGGTGAAAAATCTAGTGAAAGGCCTAGGAAGTCAAAACTAGCTACTTTGTCTGCTGGCCACCATGCTAGGGACAAACCCAACAAAAGCTGTCCCTTCATAGACAAAACGAGGAAGGTTTTGTGACATTTAAAAAACAGGGCTGGAGAGATGGCTCAGGGGTTAAGAGCACTGGCTGCTCTTCCAGAGGTCATGAGTTCAATTCCCAGCAACCACATGGTGGCTCACAACCATCTGTAATTGAATCCAATGCCCTCTTCACATAAAATAAATAAATAAATCTTTAAAAAAAAAAAGTATCATCTTGTACAATGGGGGAGGAAGGACTGAAAGAGCCAGAGAGGTCAAGGACACCACAAGAAAATCTACGAATTAACTAACCTGAGCCTTTAGGGGCTGGCTGAGACTGAACCACCAGAAGAGCATGCATGGGAAGGATCTAGGCATCCTACACATATGTAACGCATATGCAGTTTGGTATTCATATGGAACCCCTATCAATAGGAGCAGGGGCTGTCTTTGACACAGCTGCCTGCTTTTGGGCCCCTTCCCCTAACTGGACTGCTTTATCTAGCCTCAATAGAAAATGATGCAACTTGATAGGCCAAGGTGGTTGATATTCATGGGAGGCCTCCCCTTCTCTAAGGAGAAAGGGAGGGAGAGGAAAGGAGGGAAAAAAGATGAGAGGGAGGGAAAGTTCTGACCAGAATGTAAAGTAATTAATAATGAAAATAAAAATAAAAATATTCCTATCCAGCCAGGCATACTAGTGCACATCTTTAATCCTACCCCTTGGGAGGTAGAAGCAGGCAGATCTCTGTTGAGTTCAAGGCCAGTCTGGTCTATATAGTGAATTCTGGTACAGCCTGAGCTACATAGTGAGACCCTGTCTTATTTTAAAAAAAACAAACAAACAAACTCTTACATTAAACAAAAAATCCATTGATGTAATTTCCAATAAATGTTTCTATAAATCCTTAAAACCTTGCAACCTTAACTTTAGAAGGTCTCAAATAATTAGTCAACATTTCTTCAACATGCAAAGAAACACAGTCCATAAAACATCTACTACAGTACAGGCATTTGTGCTTCTTCCTACAAGTTGATTAATATTTCTCAAACATATAATTATATTTATGTCTAAACAAGCAATGCATAGCTTTTTTTTTTAAACTGTGGACTATGGCTTGTATAAAGTTTGTGTATGTATTGTGTGTAGACACCTGTGGCATGTTATGTGTGTGTGTGTGTGTGTGTGTGTGTGTGTGTTGTGTGTGTTTGCTGTAGTTTGCAGAAGACAAAGATTTTACCACTGGTATTATATCTTCCTAGTCTTATTTAGATCCGTGATAACTTTTCATTAAAACCAAGGGGAATATTTTGATGAGAGAAATGGATGAGGAACTGACTATCAATAAATTCTTTTATATGATCAGATGAGTGCCTGGTATGAGTACTCGAGTCTACTGAAATGACATGATTTTGAGGGACTTTCTGCATTCACAATACATGTCTCTTCCCAGTATTGCATGGATGGTGCACCTAGAGTTCAGAAACAATGTCTTACAGCTTCAGGTAATATTTGTGACCTTGACTATATGCCTTCAGTTGATACATAGCAACTGACAGATTTCCCATAGGCAGAGAATCACTATAGTTTCTCTGCACTCTGAGTTTGCTCATAGGATGTCACTTGTGAATTCTGCAGGAAACCTTTTCACCTTTGTTATGGACAAAAGGTTTGCCCCTATTGTGAATTTTACAATGTCTATAGAAAGACGACTTATCACTGAAGGCCTTCCCACATTCAGCACACACATATGGTTTCTCGCCTGTGTGAATCCGTTGATGCTCTTTGAGATTGGCTTTAGAAGACATTGCTTTCCCACAGTCGCTACATATGTAAGGCTTCTCTCCAGTGTGAATTCTCTGATGTGTGCTGAGAACTGACCTATCATTGAAAGCCTTTCCACATCAGAACACACATAAGGTTTCTCCCCAGTATGAATTCGATGATGTACTTTCAGGTGGGACGCTCTCCGGAATGACTTCCCACAGTCAGAGCACTTGTAAGGCTTTTCACCAGTGTGAGTTTGCTGATGCATCTGTAAGTGAGAGTTTCTTCTGAATGACTTTCCACAATCATCACACTTGATAAGGTCTCTCACCAGTGTGAATTCGATGATGCACGTGTAGGTGCGACTTCACACTGTATGATTTCCCACAGTCATGGCATTTGTAAGGCTTCTCCCCTGTGTGAAATCGACAATGCTTCTTCAGATCTGAAGCATAAAGAAACAACTTCCCACAGTCACTACATGGGTAACATTTCTCTCCATTGTGAATTCTCTGATGCGTGGTGAGGACTGACTTTTGGCTGAAGGCCATTCCACAGTCAGAACATACAAAAGATCTACCATCAGTGTGAATTTGATGATGTATCTTCAATTGGGATATTTTCCTGAATGATTCCCCACAGTCAAAGCATTTGTAAGGTCCTTCACTGGTGTGAATTCGATGGTGTGCAAGCAGGTTAGATTTAATACTGAATGATTTCCCACAGTCAGGGCACTCATAAGGCTTTTCCCCAGTGTGAAATCGACAATGCTTTGTTAGATCTGATGCACAAACGAACATTTTCCCACAGTCACTGCATGTGTACGGCTTTTCTCCAGTGTGAATTCTTTGATGTATGGTGAGAACTGACTTTTGGCTGAAGGCTTTTCCACAGTCAGAACATGCATAAGGTTTCTCACCAGTATGTGTTCGAAGGTGCACCTTTAGGTGGGATGTATAACTGAAGGATTTCCCACACACGTGGCATTCATAAGGTTTCTCCTTTGTCTGGATTCCACGAAGCACTTGCAGGCTGGACGTACGCCTCAGTGATTTGGCACAATCAGGACATTCATAAGGTGTCTCTTCTCTATGAGTTTCTGAATGGGAGGTCAATTTAGATTTGTGAAGAAAGGTTTTCCCACATGTGTGACAGATAAAAGATGTCTCCATACTGTTAGTTATTTGCTGTTGACAGAAAGCTGTCTCACCAGTGAGGCCTTCCCACATCCAGTATATTCAACTGGTTTGTCTTGAAAATTAATTTCATGATCCCTAAGTGGTAGGTTAGGAGAAAGAATGTTTGCAAACTGACTCTCATTGTATTTCTCTGTTTGATGAGGAACTGTACACACACCATTAGAAGAACCTTGTGTAAAAAAATGATGAGATCCAATAATATCGTTAAGCTGCGTTATGGTATTGCTTTGATTGTCACTATTTGCTCTTGGAGGTACATATTGTGTAGACATGAAGTGGGGTTCCAAAAGAGTAGATTTTCCAGCTTCTTCATAGTCACAAGCACTGTCTATATTCAGTATTTTCTGGTTTTGGAAGGCATCAGGACTTATGGATAGGACCTGGCTTTGCTGATCTATCTTTGCAGCAGTGTCATCATCCTGCCAGAGTTTCTCTAAAGCGGAGCAATACGAGGAGCCATGTCTTGTGACTTCACTGGCTGTATCACTTAGAAATGAAGCTTTCACAAAAATTTGTTGATGTTGTGTGTCAAGCTGCAGTTTACCTGTAGAGACGAGAAAGATGAAGGGTCAGGCAGTGAACACGATGGAGGAGGAATCACACAGAACTGAATCTGAACAGTGAGAAGTCTGAGTCAGGGAGTCGTCATGTTCATCATATGGATGCTGCTGCTAAGGAACACTACAAAGCCCTTATTATACACCAGACTTCATATATATATATACATATACATATATATATGGCACCCATGTGTGCTAGGCAACTTTCTATACACTGAACACAATGAACTCAAAATAACCTCCCCCACAGCTACATCTGCATTGCTTGTTTTATATGTGAAAATGGGAGCTACAGTTAGTGGCCAACATCACTAAGCTGATTTCTGGGGAAGATTTGGTTTGGGCAAAGGCAAGTAGCTCAACAAATAAGAGACTTAGCTATACAGATGTAGTATACGGAGGGGATCTGCCAAGGCTATTATACAGCATTGCTGGTGGACAGCTAATATCTAAAGAATAGGCTGCAGAAAAGATGTCAGCAGCTCTGGAGAAAGGCATATTCATGTCCTTTGCCCTTCTTCTCTCTGTTTTTGGTTAAGTTTCTTTGTCTTTACTATGGTAGTGAGGATCAAAGCACAGCCTCACTCATGTTAAGCAAGTGTTCGACCCTATGCGATAAACTACACTCTCAAATTGTTATTCTTTATTTTTAAAAAAAAATCACACACATGCATACACACATGCATACATGCATGCACACATAGGAGGTAGGCTGGAGAGTGGTTCAGTGGCTAAGAACACTTGTTGCAAACCTAGTGCAATGGAAACTCCCTGGAATCTATAAGGGTGACCCTAGGGAAGGCTCCTAGTAACACGGGATATGGAACTTGAACCAACTCTTTTCTGTAACCAAGAAAGGCTTCTAACAACACAGCCACAAAACCTTCCACCTACAATCTATCCTGTCTGCAAGATGTGCTGGGGTCAAGGTATTACAGAATTTGTGGGAATAGCCAACCAATGGTCCAACTTGAGACCAAAACCATAAAAAGATGACACGTGACACTGCCCAGAGGGCCAGGAACCAGAGGCTGGATAGCCCTGAGGCCTAGAATAGAACCAAACCAAATCAAACCAACCAACCAAACAAAAACAACAAAAGGCAACAAAATGATTCTTAATAATATTCTGCTATACTCGTAGACCAGAGTCTAGAATAATTGTCATCAGAGAGGCTTCATCCATCAACTGATAGGAGCAGATACAGAGACCCACAGCCAAAACATTAGGCAAAGCTTGGTGAATCCTGCAGAAGAGAGTGAGGAAAGACTGAAGGAGACAGAGGGGCCAAGGACACCATAAGAACACAGCCTATAGAACCAACTAACAGGACTCAGAGATTGAACCAAAAATCAGGGAGCCTGTATAGGTCTTACCTAGGTCCTCTGCAAATGTTATGATTGTATAGGTGGGTGTTCTTGTGGGACTCCTAACAGTGTGAGTTGGGGCTGTTTCTCACTCTTGCCTGCTTTTAGTACCCTTTTCCTTCTACTGTGTTGCCTCATCCAGCCTTGATATGAGAGGATGTGCCTAGTCTTATTGTAACTTGTTATATTATGCTTGGTTGATATCCTTGGCTGACCCCTCTTTTCTGAAATAAAATGGAGGAGTGGATCTGAGGGAGAGGAGTGAGGTAGTTTGAATAGGTTTGGCTCCACAGATTCATGTGTTTGAATGCTTGGCCATAGGAAGTAGCACTATTAGGAAGTGTGGTCTTATAGGAGGAGGTATGGCCTTGTTGGACAAAAAAAATGTCTGTATAGGCACGCTTTGAGGTCTCCTATGCTCAAGCTCCACCCAGTGTGGAATCTGGTCTCCTCCTGGCTGCCTAAGGAAGTTGGTCTCCTTCTTGCTGTCTTCTAATCAAGATGTAGAACTCTTGGCTCCTCCAGTACCATGTCTGCCTGCATGTTGTCATGCTTCCTGCTGTGATGATAATAGACTAAACCTGTAAGCAAGCCCCAAATTAAATGTTGTCCTTTAAAAGAGTTCCTGTAGTCATGATGTCTGTTCACAGCAATAAAATACAAAATAAGATTAAACTAAGAAGGTAGTGAAGTGATTGGGAGGAGGGGGAAACTACAGTAGGGATGTACTATATGAGAGAAGAATAAACTAAAAAAACAAAGACCATTTGTTGTTCTTGCTGATGATTTGGTTCCCAGCATCCACATGGCAGCTAAATTGTAACTATAATTCCAAGGAATCTGATGCCCTCTTCTGGTCTTACAGGCACTACACACACATGGTATATGGACATGAGAAGGCAAAACACCCATACACATAAAATAAAAAAACCTTAATACGCATACACCCCACATTTAGTGTGGTGTGTGTGCGTGTGTGTATGTAAGTGTTTGCACTTGCATGTGTTGCACATACCATGGCATATATGTGGAAGTCAAAATACAACTTGGGGAAATCAGCCTTGCAGGCTCCTTGAGTAAAATTCACTATTGGCAGCACAAAGCAACACATGTAAATAACAAAAAGGAATGAAACATCAAGACAAAAGGAGGAAAAAATTCATAAAAGACTTGATATTCTACCATATTTGGAAAAGAGAAATAAGGAAAGTAGGCCCATATCTTAGATTCCCCAGCCAGCCATGCTCACCCACTGCCAAGAGGTGGCTGTAGATCTCCAGCATCACGTCCTGGTACAGGAGTCTCTGGGCAGAGTCCAGGTGCTGCCACTCCTCCTGGCTGAAGTCCACAGTCACATCCTCAAAGGACACCAATCTCTGTAATAACATACTCATTTTAAATTAACATTTACAAACAGGACATGTGTTTTTAGTTACCCCCTACTTTCTACAAAACACCTATTTCTCATTGTATTTTGGGTTAAAGGAACAATAAAAAAAATAACTGCACTATTAATATACAACCCACAGAGGTCAGAAATGGATCAAAGATAACAGCATGACAGTTATTAAGCCACATATACTTGTCTATAGCTGTACTGGGTCCTGGGATTCAATACAATGAGTCTTTACTCTTAAAGAAACTCAGACTGCCAAATAGCAAATATAAAGACCATACAGCTAAAAGGAATATTTTAAAATATATACAAGCAAATTGTTGAAGAGCAAGTTAGCACATACCTGGGAATGTCTGTTTCTATCAGAGTACAGCAACTTAGACGGAAGTGAGCAGTCTGACTGGATGTGGAATGCATATTTAGAGACTAGGATGGAGTGGATGGTAGAAAGCATGGTTTCAGGGAGTGCAAACAGCTCTGGTAGGAGGAGATGTACAGCATAAGTCTAGAAACTAGTTGTCATCCAAATCACAAGGAGTACTTGGGGTGGTGAAGAGTGTATGGAGTTTTCAATTTTGAGTCATGGATTGTCACTTAAGTAATTATTGCAGAGACATAAAATCTTCAAATGTAAAAGGCTGGTCTTACTGCATCAGTGTGTGTCACTCATGTGAAGGTGAAGGATCTGCCACTAGCAGCACTAAGATAGAAATGCAGCCTTCTGAAGAGCAGTTATGACTAAGCACTTTCTCTTTGAAAATGGCTGCTAAACTACACAAGAGAAGCACTGCTGTGTCTTTACATGGTAGGATTTTGGGACAGTGACACCCAAACCCAGTGATGATTTTAGCATCACAGGAGAGATATGACCAGCATGATGTGAACCTACCTGGCAGGATACAATAGTGCAGGCATGCTGCCACTGTGAAGCATATTGCAAGAATAAAATAAAATTGGAGTATGATCATTCTCCAGAGCAGATCTCCAATGCAAATACAATGGGAGCCACAAAGTCATCTCAAAATTTCTAGCAGCCATATAATTATACACAGATGAAATCAACTCAACAGCATATTTTATTTAGCCCAACATATCCAAATTATTATTTTGAGATGCTCAGCTTCAGACTGAAGAGAGGGCTTAGCTAGGAGCACTAGCTTCCAGGATCTGGGTTCAAAACCCAAACCCACATGGCAGTTCACAACTGTTAATTTCAGTTCCAGGGGATCTGATGCCCTCTTATGGCCTCTTCTATGCACATGGTACACAGCTATACAAGCAGGCAAAACATCCATACACATAAAATAATATATATTAAACTAAGATACTCAGCTTTGAGGAGCCAATGTGTATCTATGAACTGGGAGAGAAGGTCAAAAGACTCAGGGACTTGTACACATGTGTGGTAAAGAGAATGCTATGTAGCTGTTACCTTGGCACTGAACCCTTCCCTTCTAGAAGAAGGGAGGAGAGATTCTAGAGGCCACTCCTTCATGTTACATAAATGTGTACCTTGGACACACAGCTGACGGAAGGCTGTAACAGGTATTGGCAATGCAGCTGCCCAAGTTCCCCATGTCCCTGAAGGTTGCACTTCACACATGCTACCATTTTATATATATATAAATCACCAAGCTAGACTTGGTACACCTACTTTTTTGGTTCTGCCAATCCTCTGGGTTGAATAGGAACAAGATTCCCCAGGGAGTCACAGATGGGCAGATAAACCTAAATCTAAGAAGCAGCACAATGAACATGTCAAGAGAAGATGAGGAAACACTGGGGTTTTAGCCCTCTGTGTTTCACTCTTAGCTGGAGAATCAGGCTGACCTCGGAACAGAAATCTAATCTTCTGCTTCCAATGTCTACAACCTCGCTAAGAAAACTTGAACTTGGGGCATCTTTCCTCACCTCACACGATCCATCCTGCTCCTCTGCTCTCAATCGCTGGGGCATCTGGCAGAAATTCATGTCAGTAGGCATGTCCTCTGTGGTTTGTACTCTTGGTCTGTCTCTGATTTTCTCAGGATTCTGAAGATAGGTCAGCATGTGGACGATCCACGTAGAGTTACAGGCAGAGGCCAGCTTGGCTATGTTGGGGAAATTGGCAGTATGAATGGCTTAGCCTCACCCAGAGGTCTGCAAAGATATCAGAAAGTCCTGGGAAGTCAATGACCATATTATCACTCACCCAACATTTATTTGCCCATGAAGAGTTGAAGGTTCGACCTAAAGATCATTCTGTAGACACTGCAGAGCAGACAAAGCCCAGAAATGTCCAACTCTCCCTTCTACCTCTTAACTGTGACAACAGGAAGGTATTGAGTAAGGTGACAGAAAACAGGGATGCAATTATTGGTCACTGGCATTGGGAATGTGATGCAGGCTAAGGGTCATCAGCCCTCAGCTTTTAACTTGGCAGGTCAAAAGTATGACTTAAAAAAAAAAAAATCAGCTAGCTATTAGCTTATTTTCCAGACAATCTTTTCAGCTGTATGTCAGAGGCTACTATACCCGGTGTTTTAACAGGAGGCAAATGAGACTGTATGATGTTCCCTAACATCATATGGAATGTCATCAAATGGAAGAGAGAGGATCAGTATATATCTCACTTACACAAAATGATACTGACCCAGTTCAAGTTTTTGTTTGTTTCTAGATACTGTTCAAACTTACTAATATACCTCACAGCCTATTCTCTCCTAACACATCTCTGTAATTCACTATCCCCTTCTTGATCAAAGAAGATGAGCTATGCACGAGGACCAGGACTCCAGTCTGTAATCCTACCCTTTCCTGCTTTTTATTTTGTTATTCTGTAGCACAGAATACACTCCAGGATGGGCTCCAGGTCATAGTGCCGCGGCTCCATCAGCCTATCAAGTGTAAGGATTACAGATATGCACATCCCTCTGGATGACTATGGATGTCTTCTATAATGAATCATTCAGCTATACTGGATGTGGTCACTCAGACCAATGATTTTCAGTGACCTCTAAAGATGATACAGGAGTGCCAGTGACTGACATGCTGCAGGACCCTGAAATTATAGCTAACACAAGTTTTCTCCAGTGTGTTATTTCTTGGCTTCCACATAACCCTAAATAACTTGTAACACAAAGGCTCAAATAACAGATCCCAGGCTAGAAGCAATATTGATGCTGCTTTCTTTTTTTTTTTTTGAGGTAGGGTCATTTGGCCTGCTGGCCTTGAACTCATTCGATAACACAGGTTGGTTTTGACATTCTGATTGTCCTGCCTCATCTCCCAGTGCAGGGAATAAAGTACGCTCCAACAAGCCTGGCTTGGAAGCAGCATTGAAAGAAGCTTCTAGAAGCTACTTTTGTCTGGCTGGCTACACAAAACACAAGCTGTCACTTTAAGGGAACAGGAACTGTGTATTCTAGAGCCAAGTAAGTGTACCATGGCCTGGGAGCAGCGAATCCGGTTCTATTACTACCATGTTCCAGTGCAATAACAGCTTGGTTGACATCTTTGTAGAGGAGAACAAAATGAAGCCATACATCAGAGTAGTTCTAAAGCACATTGGTGAGAGCCAAACTGAAGTAGGAAAAATAAGTTCATGGTTGGGGGGTCACCACAGCATGAGGAATTATACTGAAGTGTCACAGCAGTAGGAAGGTTGGGAACCACTGCTTTGGAGGGAAAAGGTGCTTGCCAACAAGCCTGACAGCCATGAGTTTGATACCTGGGACACACACGGTAAAAGAGAATAATTCCTGATAGTTGTCCTCTGACCTATACATGCACATCACACAACACACACACACACACACACACACACACAAAGAGGTGGGGGGAAGGGGAGACTCTCAAAAAGTAAGGTAGGAGGGCTGGAGGGGAAGACTGGAGAGTATCCTCTGGCTTCCATGCTCACCTTACACATACATGTACCCAGAGCCAAATAACAACAATAATGGGTGTCATAACACACACACCAACAATAACAACAAATAATGCACACTGGTGAGATCGTCAGATTACAGCACGGTGAGAAACTCTCTATTACAGGCCTCACATGCTCTCCGATGCCATTCTTAGCCTTTCAGTTGTTGGAAACTAACGGGCTATATAGGTAAAATAATAGATGGATATTGACTAACTGTTGAGGGGACCAAAGACAACTAAGAGAGACTCCACACCTGTAACATACAAACGCTCTACAATCACCCTAGTGCTTTTCTGTTCATCGGCCTTGAAGAATCTTTAACATAGGAGTAGCATTTGGTTTCTGGAAACTTGGGCTGCAAGACCTACAATCCCAGCACTCCAGAGGCAGGTGGATCACAGCCTCCTGTAATTCTAATTGCAGAGGATCAGATGCCCACTAGGCACACACTTGGTGTCCCTATATACAAGTAAACACTCATATACATTAATCTTAAAAGATGAAACACACAAAACACACACACACACACACACACACACACAGAGAGAGCTGCTTTTACTAAAAGCACCGTGTAGTCTTCTTTCTTCACTTTGGCTCGACTTAAATGCTGCTCCAATTCCTAACCTACTTCATGCCCAGCCCGGCCTCCATAATGCAGTCATCCTCCAGCCTGTGCCTGCAGAGTGCTCAGATTAGGACAGCCGTGTAGCCCATAACCTGCAGTGCTACTTTAATACATGCCTCTTGATTTCTAAACCTAAACCCCAAGTCTGTGCAAAGAGACAGACATGGGGACACTAGATCACTTTAACCCTCCTTCTGCTTAGTGTAACCAATGTAGGAATGTCTTCCTCTGCTTTTCTTTTCTTTTCTCTTTTTTCCTTAACATTTCTTTAATAGTGGGGATTAGTTGGAGAAGGTAGCTCACTCTAGGTTAAGGAAAGAAAAATTTTTTGTAAAAGATTTATCCTTACTATTCAAACAGTTTAAAAATGGTATGTGTGTGGGTGTTCTGTCTTCTAGGTATTTGTGCACCATTAGCTGGGAGGCCAGAAGGGATCAAGGATCCCCTGGAACCCTTCCAGGCAATTCAAAGCCACCATGTGAGTGTGGGTGCTGGGAATGCAACAGTGCTTATCCACATCTCTGTGCCTTTCATCCTCACTGGTCTCTACAGGAGGCATACTGGATGTGTCTGGCCCTTGCCTGTTTGGATGCAGAAACCCAGACTTCTGACCTTTTTACAGCAGTACCTTTCTGCCTAACTGCCAATCACCAATTCTTACCATATTCACAGGTCCCAGGGACAGGCCAAACCTCCAACCAGACCTCTCATCTGCAAAGGGCCGCAATATTCATGTAAACTGGCAAGTGTAATTGAATTGGGATTAGTTTTTTGTTTTGTTTGTTTTTTAATCCTTTTCCTGTCTTCAGCTGCATACTGGGATACAGGGAATAGAAATATCCAGAACACTTGAGGCCAGCCCCAAGGCTTATGTCCAAGCTTAGATGACTTTGTCCACATTAAATATACCTAAACACATCTCCTGGCTTTCATGCAATTCCTTCTATTGCTAATACTGCTTAGGCTGACACAGATGGAGGACACTGTGTCCCAGTTTGGGCCAAAAGTAAATAAATTCTTTCTCCGTTTTCTCATACTCTGGAGGTTTTTTTTTTTTTCCTCTCTCAGGCCAGTGTTTGACCAGGGCCAGGGCTCCAGTTACCAGCTACTCAAATAGCGCAGAAAGCAGCGCGGTCGCCCTCACAAAGCACCCTACACTGGCCCCAGACTCCATCGCTGCCTGAGCAGCCCGGCTCGCTGAACCCTAAGCCAATCGCTGACTGAGCGGATCACGAGCCACCTCAAGGTCCTCACCCTGAAGCTCCCGGATGCTGCAGCAGCGCCCACTCACTGAGTCCTGCCCCGAATGCCCTCACATGGTAGTTTTCACGCACGACAGTGGGAAATCTCCCAGGAGAGCATATTGGGAAGTGACAAAATACAGCCGCGGAAAACCCGCAGGAACAGAATGAAAGCGAACAGAACGACCCCCACTTTATCCACGGCATCCCCCTGCAGCCGATTCAACCATCACTCAAGCACAAACCAGCGCTCAGCCACACAGCGTCCTCTCAGCTCCGCAGCCACTCACCTCACTCTGCACCTTAGAGAAGCTCTGCACACGGCACGCCAGGGCTGCGAGACTTCCGCCCACAGACACCCACAATTCCAAGGGTTAGGATTCCAAACACCCACGCTGCCCTGGCAACGACAGCTGAAGCGAACTACTTTAAGATCTGAGCGGATGTGATCACTCTAGGCCATTTCTGATTTGAATAAGGGTTCCCTCAGTTCACTACCACGTAGCCAACACGGATGACGCGCATGCGCACCACCACTGACGGAGGTAAATCTTGCCAGTACTTATTATGGCTCATCTGGTGGTTTCTGGTTTTTTTTTTTTTTTTCCTTCCCAGAAAGTGCCATGGCTGAACCCACACTCCAGTGACACAGAGGCAAGCATCAAAGTGCATCAATTCCATACAGCCAGGCAAGGCCTGTGGAATGTGATAGAGTGAAAGTCCAAGGCTGTCTCACATTGTCAGTGGATTTATTTACTACTTGTATGTGTATACAATTCTAAGAGACTGTAATGTTACATCTTCCTAAATGTACCTTTTTTTCTGATTTTATTAGGTTTATTTTATGTATTTTTTTGCCTGCATGTTGAGTTTATAGCATCCAGGACAGCTGCAAGAGCAACAAGTGCTCTTAATCTGTTTCTCTTTTTCTTCAACTTTTCTCTTTATTTTCACCAGAACTTAAACGAGTTTTTTTTTTGAGATGGCCTCATTATGTTGGTCTGACTGGCTTGGAACTGGACATGTAGATCATTCAGGCCTTGGACTCCCAGACATCCCATGGCCTTTGTTTCCCGAGTGCTGGGATTAAAGATGTACATCACCACACTGGCCTTTTCTGATTTTCCAAAGATTGAAAACTATTCAGGGTTATTAGGAAACAGGAGGTAAAGTCATATGGAACATCAAAGGTGAGAATCTGAGATGGACCATCATGTACTTCATACTGGAGCATCTCATGGTTCAAAGAGGATAGAAAAGTGTTCTTACTTAGAAGTAAACTTTTTTCCTAAGTTGCATAAGAGAAACAATGTAGAACTAGGTGGGTAGTGGAACTAATGGTAAATGGAGACACCAGTCAAATGGAAAAAATACCTAGAACTGTAGTGAATAAATTAGTGGACCTAACGTACAGTATGAGAATAAAGTACAAAATAGAGAGTTATCTCCACATTAGATACATTCAATCCCTGAACAGTCTAGAACAGTGGTTCTCAACCTGTGGGTCATGACCCCTTTGACAAACCTCTGTCTCCAAAAATATTTACATTAGGATTCATAACAGTAGCAAAATTACAGTTATGAAGTAGCAATGAAAAAAAAATAGGACGGTTGAGAAGCACTGGTCTAGAGCTATGTAGACCAGGCTGGCCTTGACCTTACTCTGATCTTCTTGTCTATGCCATTCAAGTTCTAGGATTCCAGCAATGTGCAATCATGACCGGTTTACATATGGTCTAGATCTTCCCATTGAGAACAGACTACAGGAGTGATGATTTAGGAAACACTGTTTCATCATCAAAGATATAGCTCAAGAGTCTCAAAAGAGTGGGCTCAGCCATCCATCAGCACAGGGCAAAATTATAATAAACTACATGAAAGTCAGCATTGTGCAAATATCAGTCTCTGCTCCTCATTTATCTACTACCTGTAAGCATATCTTTATTGTTATTTATACCTATTATCATTGTCTTCTTGAATTACTTCACCTATATTTTGCAGTTTAATCCAGTTCCTTGTAAATTTCATTTTATGACCCATAAAATCCCACTGTACTTACACTATAGTTTCATTATACATCCATCTATATTGATGGATATCTGGGATTATTCCATTTCTTTGCTATTGTGAAGAGTAGTGGTAAACATTGATGTGTCAGCATCTCTGTGGTATGATAGGATTCCCAGGGTGTATATCCAGAAGAGGTTAGCTACATCAGTGAGTAGTTTCTAATTTCAGAAACTACTACTAAGCTTGCATAGTGAGATCTATGGTCTCAAAACCAAAACAAGTCAAACAAACTAAACACAAGAACAAAACCCCAGACTAATTTCACTGGAGTTGCAACTAACTACATTCCCTCAAACAGTCAGTAAAGGCTCCCTTTTCTTCACATCCTCAGCACATTTGCTGTCCATTGATTATAGCCATTCTGACCAGGTAAGAAGTTAGCTAAGGAGGTTAAACACTTTAAAGAATTTGACTATATGTTTCCTTCAGAGTTCTCTGCTCAGTTCCTTATCCCACATCTTTACTGGCATGTTTTTTCTTGTTTGCTTTTTTACAGTTTAGGTCTTTTAAAGTTGTAAGCCATGTTTGACAGGGAATGGACTACTGCAGCTGAGGCTTGTTTCTGTCAGCTCTCACAAAGTGTGTCTCACTGGGTGGAACAGGTTTGCTGCTTCAGTTGAACCCAGTTACTGTTCCTTGGCTCCCCCTTTTCTGATTATTTCCCTTCACCCTTTCCAGTCAGTTATCAATTATTGCAAGTCTTCTGTTGTTGTTGTTTCTGAGACGGGGTCTCTCTCTCTCCCTCTCCCTCACTGGTTGTCCTGGAACTCATTATGTAGACTGGGCTGGCCTTGAACTCACAGAGTTCTGTCTGCTTCTGCCTCCTGAGTGCTGGAGTTAAAGGTATGCACAACTAGCTCTGGATTACGGTATTTCAACCTCATGGGATACCATGCTGCCAATGAAAGTATGCGTTGTCAGATAGAAAAACAATACACACAGAGCTGTGGTTTTTATAAAACTAAGAGATTCTACACAGGAATATGATTTTGAGAATAGTAATGTATGTTGCACATATGGTCAAATATATTGTGAAAGAGGCAGACAGTAAATATTTGTAGCTTGGAAACCACAACAACTCAGCTGTGCTAGTGGAGCAACAAAGCAACCCCAGAATATATACAAATGAACATGGCTATGCCATATAAAACTTTATTTAAAAAATCCAGGCAGGCATGGTGGCATATGCCTTTAGTCCCAGCACATGGGAGACAGTGGTAGGTAGGTCTCTGTGAGTTCAAGACCAGCCTGGTAAGCTGCATGTCTGCCAAGGTTACATCGTGAGACCCTGTCTCAAAAAAAAAAAAAAAAAAAAAAAATCCATAGCAGGCACAAGATGGCTCAATGGTTAATGGCACATGTTGAGTTCAATTCCTGGGACCCACCAGAATGTTGTTAACAAAGAACAAACTCCCATAAATAGTTCTTTGACTTTCACATATAAGCCATAACACTCATGCATGTGTACACACACACACACACACACACACACACACACTACACTATTTATTGTCTTATGTGTCAATGATTATATAACGAGTAGCTGGGTCTGTCTATGTAGTTCACTACAGATGGTACACAGGAAAAACAGGTATGATGAGCTCACATGAAAGAGAAAAGTTATAATACAAGGAAAAGTGAATGCTATAGAATTTCATTTATGGATTTATCTCAAAAGTTACTTTTATATGATGAAAAGATTACTAGTTATTGATAGTGCAGCCTCAAGATGGTGTGACTAGGGGATAGACTGTCAACACAAATTAGATTCTTAAAAGAAGAAACTCCTGTTAGGCAACGGATTCTGTGCAAAGCCCCGCTAGTCTGAGGTAATACATATGTAAGAACTAACGTCGTGTAAACAAATAGTGTGCAATCAGACACGTATCAGACCACTTGACAGAGAACACTGTCTTGCTTCCTTTCTTGCATTATAGAAACATTATTATCCCACAATAAATAGGAATATTGTTCATACAAAAATCCCCCAAACTTTCCTATAGTCTGATAACAAATGTGTCTTTTGCCATTTTTCTATAGAGAAACGTTTCTCAGCCCATTGCTGGTGTAGGTTTTCCTCCTAGGATGAATTCCAAAATCATATTACAAATGTCTCTCATGGATAATGTGTTTATGAACAAGTAGTGTATATCTAGATATTTTAAAGTATAGAAGCTATAATATATAATAAGTTCTTTTAAAAAATTCTCTTCAAGTAATTTAAAGATTATACCCCAGTTAGGTATACGTTTACAAGCTGGGCAGTGGTGGCACACGCCTTTAATCCCAGCACTTGGGAGACTTGGAGCAGAGGCAGGAGGATTTCTGAGTTCGAGGTCAGCCTGGCTACAGATTGAGTTCCAGGACAGCCAGGGCTACACAGAGAAACCCTGTCTGAAAACCTCAAAAAAAAAAAAAAAAAAAAAAAAAAAAAAAAAAAAGGAAGGAAGGAATACGTTTATAGACTTATAGACTATAAGAAAATGTGCTTGACACTAAAACTGAGCCTAAAAGAAGTGTGTCTGGTATGAGCTGCTTGGTATTATTATAATCTGACATGCTGGTAAAAGCCTTTCAACACTCAGAACACAGCAGTGTCTTTCTCCAGTCTAGATCCAGTGCTGCACATTGAGTTGGGATGCACGGCTGGATGATTTCCCATCCTCTCTGCATTTCTATGTAGACAATGGACCTTCAGTGCATTGTATTATGGAACGATTTCCTATGGCATTCCTAAGGCTTCTTACAAGTGTGAGTCCGCTGATGGCATTTCAACACAGACTTCTGGAGGAATCCCTTCCCACATTTTTGACAGACAAAAGATCTCCCCCTGGTGTGAGTCATCCGATGTCTAGGCAAAGACGACTTGTTGTAGAAGCCTTTCCCACAGTCAGGGCACACGTAGGGTTTCTCGCCCGTGTGAACTTGCTGATGGGATGTCAGTGCAGACTTCTGAATGAAGGTCTTCCCACATTCTGACAGACAAAAGGTCTCTCCTTAGTGTGAGTTATCTGATGTCTATGCAAAGATGACCTGCCAAAGAAACCCTTCCCACATTCAGGGCACACGTAGGGTTTCTCGCCCGTGGGGAAATCCGCTGATGATCTCGAAGTTGGCCCTTTGAAGCCAGGGCTTTCCCACAGTCACTGCATTTGTAAGGCTTTTCCCCAGTGTGTATTCTCTGATGTGTTTGCAGTACTGACTTCTGACTAAAGGCTTTCCCGCACTCGCTACATACATGGTGTTTTTCTCCAGTATGAATTTTCATGTGTAGATTGAGGGATGATCTTCGGCTGAAGGCCTTCCCACATTCGGAACACGCGTAAGGTGTCTCCCCAGTGTGAATTCGGAGATGCTCTTTCAGTTGGGAGGAATTACTGAACGACTTCCCACAGTAGTTGCATTTGTAAGGTCTCTCCCCCGTGTGAATTCGATGATGGACTGTCAGTTGGGACGTGTGACTGAATGACTTCCCACAGTAATGACACTTATAAGGCTTCTCTCCTGTGTGAGTTGCTGATGGGATGTCAACTGTGACCTCTGAAAGAAGGCCTTCCCACATTTGTGACAGACAAAGGGTTTATCCCTAGTGTGAGTTATCTGATGCCTTAGGAAACCTGACCTACCATGGAAGCCTTTTCCACATTTAGTACACACGTAAGGTTTCTCTCCTGTGTGAATTCGCTCATGTTCTTCCAGTTGGTACTTGGAAGCCAAGGCTTTCCCACAGACGCTGCACTTGTGAGGCTTCTCCACCTTGTGAATTCGGCGATGCACGTTGAGTGTGAATGAGTACGTAAAGGATTTCCCACAGTCCCGGCACTTGTAGGGCTTCTCCCCCGTATGAACTCGATGATGCATCTTCAGCTGGGATGCGTAAGTGAATGACTTCCCACAGTCACTGCATTTGTGAGAATTCTTCCCCAGGTGAAGTCTCTGGTGCGTGCTGAGCTCTGACTTCTGGTTGAAAGCTTTCCCACACTCGCTGCACACATGGTGTGTTTGTCTAGTATGGATTTTCTGGTGAACGGTGAGGCTTGACTTTCTCTTGAAGGCTTTCCCACAGTCACCGCATTCATAAGGTTTCTCCCTCATATGAATTTGATAATGCACTTTCAGTCGGGAGGTACAGCTGAACAGTTTCCCACAAACAGTACATTTGTAAGGCTTCTCTCCAGTGTGAATCGTCTCGTGCGTGCTGAGGATTGACTTCTGCTTGAAGGCTTTCCCACATACAGGACACAGTAAGGTCTCTCCCCTGTATGGATTCGATAATGTACCTTCAGTTGGGATGTATTATTAAATGACTTGCCACAGTCACAGCATTCATAGGGCTTCTCTCCAGTGTGAATTCGATGATGGACCTGCAGGTTGGATGTCCGACTAAATGATTTCCCACAGTCGGGCACTTGTAAGGTTTCTCTGAGTGAGTTTCTTGATGGGAGGCAAACTCTGTCTTCTGGAGGAAGGCTTTCCCACACTTGGGACAGACAAAAGGTCCTTCTCCAGTGTGAGCTGCCTGATGTTTATGGAAATCAGATGCGTCATAGAAGACCTTTCCACATTCCGTGCATTCATCTGGTTTCTCATGAGAATGAACTTCTTTCTCTGCAAGTGGTTGTTTATGGGTGGAAACTTTCCTGCACTGGTTACCTCTGAAGGAATTCCGTCCTTCATGAGGCGTTGTACAGTTAGCATTAGAAGAGTCTTGAGTGAAGAGGTGACCAGATGTAACAATATCATTAAGCTGTTTTGTGACACTGCCTTGTTCTTCACCATTTGCCTCAAGGTTATGCTTCAAATGTTTTGCAAGTAACTTTGGAGCTCCGTTTTGTGTAGAAATAAGGTTAGATTCCAAGGGAGCGGTTTTCCCGGGCTCTTTACATCCACAGACTCTGCCTGCACTCTGTGTTTTCTTGTTGAGTAGAGCTCCAGGACTCCAGCGTGGGATCTGGTTTTGCCAGTCTCTTTTTGTAAGATCAGGGTCTTGCCACAGTTCTTCTAAACTAGAGCACCACAGACCATGCCTTGTGACTGCACTTGCCTTACTAGTTTGAAATGCTGCATTCTCGAAGCTTTCTGCTGAGGAGTGTAAAACTCTGATGATTCCACTTCTGGGAGAAGAAAAGAGATGAAACGATAGTACAATCAACAGGATGGGTGAAAAATCGGAGTTAATAAGCAACAAGCCCAAAAATGTCTGTGAGGTACTCATGCCAAGGAGCACAACATGCCTACATCCCTTGTGGCATGCGGACATTAGCTACGTGACACTTACTACCAGGCACCTTTCCTTATGATGGAAACTAACCCATTTTATCCCACAAACCACCTCGTACAGCAGTTACAACTGCTTTCCCTGTCTTATAGATGGAGAAATTGTAATGTGTATGCTTGGCCAGTGGTAAAGATGGCTGCAATAACCTGTGGGGAAGACTGTTTGGACAAAGGCAATGAATTCGATTTATCTAGGAGACCCAGTAGGCTGAGGTATAGGGGAAGAAAGTGCTAAGGCTGCTTTAAGGTAGCCTCAGTGGACAGTCAAGTGTTGAAAGTGAACAGAGAGCAGCAGAGCAGAGGACTTCATTAGTTCTGGAGAGAAGCTACTCATGCCTTTGGCTCATTTTTTCATCTACTTAAGGACTCATTGTCACTCACTGTTGTTAGGATGGAAGTTTACTTAATCTAGGAAAGCTCTATCTTTGAACCATAACCTAAGAGCAGTACATTTTCCTTTTTTTTTTTTTTTAACATCAATTTACACATATAGTGGCCTTTCCTTACTTTTCTGATCTCAACTATATATGAGCAGTTAAAGGCATTTGCTGCTTTTGCAGAAGGCTGGAGTTTAGTTCCCAGCATCCACAGCAGGAACCTGTTAACTCCAGTTCCACAGGACCCAACATCCTTGTCTGGCCCCTGTGGAAACCCTGACACATGTGCCATTTATTACACACACACACACACACACACACACACACAAAGATAAATCTAAATAAGAAAAATCTATACCACCAATCACATATATCTAAGGGATATCTACAGAATATTACATCCAACAAAAATGGAATACAATCCTTCTTAGCAGCCCATGGAAGTTTCTCAAAAACCAAAAACCAGACCATATGCTAGGTTACAAAGTAAGTCTGAACAATATAAAAAAGTTGAAACAATGCTCTGTATCTTAAAAGACCATAATGGAATAAAACTAAAAGCCAACAAGAAGGGAAACCACAGAAACTGCACAGATACATGGACATAGACCAGTATATTCTGTGTTAACAGTAAGTCACAAAGAAGTTAGAGAGGAAATGAAAACATTTCTGGAACAAAATGAAGAGGAATGCCAACTTACCATGATCTTTGGATACAGCTAAGACAGAGAAAGAGAAAGGTGGTATCTGAGATATTTACATTAAAGAAATCAGAGAGAGTTCAACCTAAGGTTGCAACTAAAGGTCTCACAAAATCAAGAAAAAGGCAAAATCCAAAGTAGTAGATGGAAAGAAAAAAAAAGATCTAAGAGAACAATACACAGAAGGAAACAAATGAGGCTGGGATTCAAAAGACGACTCAGTTGTTAAGAACACTGACTGCTGTCCCAGAGAACCCAGGTTCAGTTCCCACCACCCACATGGCAGCTCACAACTTGCTGTAACACCAGTCCTAGGGGATCAGATGCCCCCTTCTGGCCTCTGTGGGCATTGCACACACATGGTGTGCACATGTTTGTGCAGGCAAAACACCCACCCATACACACTTTTTAAAAAAGTGATATTGAAAAACTCCTAGCCAAACTGACAGGAAAAGAAGACTCAAATTAAAATTAGAAATGAATAATAATAATAATGAATAATCCATTACAATGGATTCCAAAGACATATAGCAGTTTACTGGGGAGTGAGTACTTGGAAATCTTACATTAAAAAACAAACAACAAACAAACAAAAAACCCTGGAAATTTTAGAGTAAATGATTAAAAATTTGTCACTTATGACCTATGAAAATTAAAATCCTTCTGGGTGTAGTGGCACATACCTTTAATTACAGCACAGAGGCAGGTGGATCTCTGAGTTCGAGGCCAGCCTGGTCTACAGAGTGAGTTCCAGGACAGCCAGGACTACACAGAGAAACCATGTCTCAAAAAACAACAACAAAAGAAAACAATAAAACAAACAAAGAAATAATCCAAGGAATTTAAATAAAAAAGATATAAACAAAATAGAGTCATAAGAAGCACCAGTAAAGCATCTCCATACAAAGAAAAGCCCAAGAGAAGATTCCTTGGGGGAATCTTCCCAGATCTTTAAGGAACAGGTAATAGCAACACTCCTTAATCTTTCCATAAAATAGAAGGGAGAAACACTAAAAGACACACTGTATGAAGCTAGTGCTAGTATCTAATACCAAAGCTGGATAAGGACACAAAACAACAACAGGAACTACAGAATAATTTCTTTGATGAAAATGAACACAGAACATCTTAAGAAAAAAATTTCAAAACACATTCAAGAATATATTAAGAAGGATCTTTAACACATTGTGCTGAGACAATCTGTAAAGAAAATGAAACTAGATTCCCATCTTATTTCTTTTTTCTTAAAAAAAAAGATTTATTTACTTTATTTTATGTGTATGGGCATTTGCTGATAATACCTGTGGGGTTCAGAAGAGGAAGTCAGATTCCCTAGAACTGAAATTGTAGATAGCTGTGAGCTGCCGTGTGGGTACTGGGAACCAAACTTGAGTGCTGTGGGGAACAGCAAGTCTCTAAGTCCCGATAAACAACATAGACTGAAAATCTTTTTTTTTTAATATGGTTTTTTTCTTTAGATTTATCTATTTTGTTTTTATATGAGTACACTGTCACTGTCTTCAGACACACCAGAAGAGGGCATCAGGTTCCCTTACAGATGGCTGTGAGCCACCGTGTGGTTGCTGGGAAGTGAACTCAGAACCTCTGTAAGAGCAGTCGCTCTGAACTGCTGAGCCATCTCTCCAGCCCTAGACTGAAATCTTAATAGATGACGTTTTGAAACTGCTAGCAAGAGACAGAAGCAAAACTTTTAAAGATACAGGCATGAGCTAGGACTTCTAGAAAAAGACTGCAATAGCACAGGAAAAAAAAAATCCCACAAATTGATAAATGTGGTTATATAAAACCTGCACAGCAAAAGAAACAGTCACCAGAATGAAGAGGCAGCTTATATAATGGGAAAGAATTTTTCTAACTACAGATTAATATATATACTATGCAAAAATACCAAATTCCCCAATCAAGCAATAGCGAATATATTTAATGGATAATTCTCATAAGGCATACAAATGACCAATATGTATTTGAAAATGTGTTCAACATTTTTAGTCATCAGGGAAACATAATTTAAAACTTTTCTCAAATTCTAGGTCACCCCAGTCAGAGTGGCTATTAAGAAAAGAAACAGGGCTGGAGCGACGGCTCAGTGGTTAAGAGCACTGACTGCTCTTCCAGAGGTCCTGAGTTCAATTCCCAGCAACCACATGGTGGCTCACAACCATCTTTAATGGGATCTGATGTCCTCTTCTGGTGTCTGAAGACAGCTACAGTGTACTCATATACATCAAATAAATTAATAAATCCTTTAAAAAAAAAGAAAAGAAAAGAAAAGAAAGAAAAGCAACAAACTAACAAGAAATGCCGACAAGGAAAGCTACACCCCTGTGTACTGCTCCAGGGTGTGTAAACTGCTGTCACCACTAAAGAAGCCAGGGTGGAAGGTCCTGAAAGAACTAAAAATAGAACTACCATATGGCCCAGCCAGACCAACCCTGCCTGTATGCCTGAAGGACGCTGCATGAACATAAGCAGACATACTTGCACAGCCAGATTTACGCTGCATTGAGAAATGGAACCAGATTTCTCTTGACAGATGACATTAAGAGAATGAAGAAGAAAAAATGAAATCCTGACAAGTGTAGCAAAATGGATGGGATTTGGGGCACTCAAAGACAGAGTACCACATTTTTTTTTACAGGTGAACTCTAGATTTTAATTTCTGCATGTGTATATACAGGTGTGTCTGCATGTGTTGTACGTAAATAAAAGGAAGAAAAAAGAAAAAGAGTAATGGAACATTTGTGACATGCAGGCAGAAAGGAGAGAAACTGTAGTAAGGAGGGGGACCAACAAGATGAAACTGGAGGAACTCAGTGGGGAAAGGACCAGGAGAGGACAACGGATGACAGCTATCACAAGAAAACAACAATGAGACTAACTGAAAAATATCCAATGAAACTATCACCAACAATGCTGAAAGCTTTGTATCTCACTAGTGTATCTCACCCATGCTGACACAGCTGCTGTCTGCCATACCCGGGACTGAACCCAAGGCTCTGTACATGTCAGCCTTCCACTCTCCCACTGAGATATGCATCCCCAGCCCTAACCACGGTTATAGTGAAAAGAAAAAAACAGACTAATTTCCTCCTTAACCAACACATTTATCTATATTCTCAACTACCACTGAGTTTGCTTCACCTGCTTTTTGTTGCCAGTTTGTAATGGCCAGTGTAGACAAACAAGGTATACATACCAGAGTCCACGTATGACCTTCAGGAGAATATGGTGGCTAGTCAACTTAAGTATTGTTATCTCCACAATGAGGCAGCCAACTACCCACTATTCACCTCTGAGAGTCTTATCATCACTCTTAGATCCTATTTACAAAGTATTGTAGGATTAGCTATAGAGAGTTGGCATAGGAGGTAACCCACGGCCCTGGTCCATATTCACAATGCACTGTAGCATTAGCTGTAAAGAGTGGGGGGAGGGATGAATGGGGAAGGCTTGTAATGGCCCTCTAATAACATCCACCTCCACCTAGGTCCTACTAACTCACCTTGACACCGACACAGATGAGGTGGGAACTTAGCCTCTTCTGTCTGTGCCTCCTTTCTTTTCTTTATCCTGAAGATGGCCCCAGGGCTAGGAATAGGGTAGCCTGTAGTTGGAAGAATATCTGTTCAGTGTGTAGCTTTAGAGGTCATCCAATAAGCTTTGCCCTGGCTGAGTGGAAAATTACTATTTTGTACTGGGCACAGAGTAATTAACCTGGAGTGTCAAAAAGTAATGAGTTATTAGTACAAAGCATGGGAGAAGACCATGACACACTTTTGATATCCCACCATGTTCTAGAAAAAGGAGGAAGAAATATTTTCAATAAAGCCCACCCTGGATGCCCAGCCAGCCATGCTCACCCACTGCCAAGAGGTGGCTGTAGATCTCCAGCATCACGTCCTGGTACAGGAGTCTCTGGGCAGAGTCCAGGTGCTGCCACTCCTCCTGGCTGAAGTCCACAGTCACATCCTCGAAGGACACCAATCTCTGTAACACAAAATGTAACACTGTATAATACACACTCTTCACTGAAGAGGTGGACATGGCACACAGCAAAGCAGCTCTGTGATTCTTTCCATGAACGATCATTCGGCTTTCCAGAAAATATCTATTTCATATTATATGAATAATATATTATGTAAATATGTATTACATATTAGAAAGTTTATAAAAATATCCATCTTCTATGCACTCAGATTTTCATCCTCAAAGCAGTCAGAAATAGGTTGTCATTAATACTTTGAAAGGAATAAGCAGTTTGACGCTTAGAGCTAATGTCATTCTAGGCTTCAGGGAAGGCAGCTCAGTGCAGTGGTGAATTATGATTCGCTGAGAGCCAGCTGAGCGAGCAGCACTCAAGACTCAAGACTTGGTACAAATCGATGGCGCAGTTTCAGTTTAACTTGGAGAATTAATTTTCATTTTCACAAATTCAGAAAAATCCCACATCAAAACACCTCCAGCATCCTTGGACATAAATAGTCCATCCATAACCCAGAAGACAACTCACTGAAAGACATATTACATATTTAAAAAAAAAAGGCTTGAAATTGCCTTTTAAAACAACACTAGCAGTTAGGTGTGGTGCATGCCTTTACTCCCAGTGCTCTGAAGAAAAAGGCAGGTGGGCTGCTACCAGTTGGAGGCTAATCTGGTCTAGACAGCGAATTCCAGTCAGAGAAGGCCACACAGTGAGACTCTGTCTAAAACAAACAAAACCAAAACAATAACAATTATTAGATTAGAAAGTAAAACTGAGATATTCTGCCAGAAAAAGAAAAACAAAAAAACTTTAATATAGAGAATTAGGGTGAAGGAGCTGGCTCAACAGGTAAAAATGCTTGCTGCCCTGCCTGACGATGGCTTCAATTCCCAAGATATACAAAGTGAGAGAGAGACTCCTGCAAGTTGTCCTCTGACTTCCACACAATGCCTGGGTATGCACATACCACTCCCCACAATTAAAGCAAAATAAAAAATAAATCAATAATTAAAAAATACAGTAGAGCCAGGCAGTGGTGGCGCACACCTTTAATCCCAGCACTTGGGAGGCAGAGGCAGGCAGATTTCTGAGTTCAAGGCCAGCCTGGTCTACAGAGTGAGTTCCAGGACAGCCAGGGCTACACAGAGAAACCTTGTCTCGAAGAACCTTAAAAAAAAAAAAAAAAATACAGTAGAGAATCAAGTTTGGATGACAAGATTTCCAGAAGGGGGAGTGAAGAGGAAAGAAGTTTCTGATACGGCATACAGATGCTTCAGGAAGAATAAGGAAGTGATTCCTAACCTATACATTGAATGTAACCAAGGACAGGCGCTGCTACAGAAATATTTCCAAGGCATCTCTACAATGTGTGCATATGTCTGATAAATTATTTCATATATAAGTAATGAAATGTATGGTATACTGGAAGAATCTGGTCCAATCGTGGAGCTGTGTGAGAAGTCCGAGAGTCTAAAAAAACGAGACAAGATCTGTGACCTCAGTCTCTTTAAAAACCATGGTGGTGTTCTTGGAATGGGTTTTTATGTTCCTCCCAGGTAAAGTGGATAGGAGTGAGTTGACTTCGGATTACTCATTACAACTAGGTATTGTTATTTGTTTATGTGTCTGTGTGGAAAAACATGGTTTTGCTGTGTGCGGCTTGCCTGTCCCATAAACCTTGCCTTTGCGACTGAACACCTTGGGATTGAACAATCCTCTGAGTATAGATTATCTGATGCTTGGAATACAGTTGGTCACTGCATGAGGCTTTAGTCTGTCTCTGTTATGGTGTGTATATGTTTGGCCCAGGGAGTAGCACTATTAGAAGGTGTGGTCCTGTTGGCCCTGTGGGAGTAGGTGTGTCACTGTGAGTGTGGGCTTTAAGACCCTCATCCTGGCTGCCTGGAAGCCAGTATTCCTCTAGCAGACTTCAGATGAAAATCTCAGCTCTGCCTGTACCATGCCTGCCTGGATACCGCCATGCTCCTGCCTTAATGATAACAGACTGAATCTCTGAACCTGTAAGCCACCCCCAATTAAATGTTGTCCTTGTAAGAGTTGCCTTGGTCATGGTGTCTGTTCACAGCAGTAAAACCCTAACTAAGACAGCCTCATTTCTCGGCTCCATTCTCCCAGGTCTCACTGCCTCTAGAACAGTAAACAGTATGGATCTTAATTTTTGGCAAGGCATCCTCAGACACTCATCGTCTCTAAGACTTACCTGCCATGCACCCACATCAAATGAACTCCTTCAAGAGACTCACAAGATGACAGTGGCTATGAAATGGGACAAGAAGATACAGGATTGAGGACTCTTTGGGGACACAGGCTTGAGGGGTACATCTATCTAAGCACTAGGAGGCAGAACAATGAGTGACATGACTGACTGGGAAGTACAGGAGCACTGACCCCTGTGGTCTGTTCTTAGCTGCAGAAGCCAGTCTGCCTCTGGATTGGGGAAGTCCAGCATCTGCTATTTCCCATGTCGGTCCTCCAGTTTTAGAGAGGTGGACCCTGGGCAGCTGTTGCTTACCTCATATGACCCGTCCTGCTCCTGTGGGTGCAGTCTCTGGGGCTTCTGAGTCAAATTCATGTCAGAAATTATGTTTCCTCTCTTGCTTCTTTGCTGACAGATCCAATCTCAGGAACTGGAAGCTGAGTGTCTGCAGGTCCCCAGGAGAGCAGCTGAGCAGAGAGGCCGGCTGTGGGGTGGTAGAAAAATCTCTGGATGATGTGGCCCGATGTAGGTCTAAAGAGGCAGCAGAAAGCCCCAGTGAGGGAATGACCTTGTGTCCTCAGCCAACAATTGCCCATGAGTGTCTGGGTGCTGAAGACGTCACAAGGTAGACATGCTAGAATCGACAATGCTCAGAAAGGCCCTGCTCTGGTATTGACCAGGGTGATGGCAAAGAAAACCAAAACACCATAGTCTGGGGTCTGGGGAGATGGTATAGTAGGTAAAAGAGCCTGAGGCACTGAGTTCAAAGAAACAAAGAGAGGAGGACCTCTGGGCTCACTGGCTATCAGCCTAGCTCCAGGTTCAGTGACAGACCCAACCTCAAGGGAATAAGGCTGGGAATGATGGAGCAAGACACTCTGGCCTCAGTGCAGGCACACTTACAGACTCGCGCCTAGGCCCACGCCCACGCCCACATGCATACACTACATAAAACACACATGCCAAAACCCAAACAACTCCCCTTCCTGAAGTAAACACCAAACGAGAGAGTTAGGAAGGATTCACTGCAGCTCCTGTACCTTTGACTTGTGAGAAGATGAGGAATTAACCTAATTGTTTCCACAGTGAGGGTGCAGTTGTACCATGGGCACTATGTTGCTGGAGCTTTTTGTGTAGAGCAGGCTGGCCCCAAACTCAGAGTTCCTTCCACCTGCCACTGTGTCCTGAGTGCTGGGACTATAGGTGTGCACCATCGTGCCCAGCTCTCTTAGACAGAGCTGTTTTAAACATGTCAGCAGCATTCGTATAACCATTTCTCTTTCAGAAACGACAAATAAGGTTATGTGCTGGTCCATAAAACATGCACCCTAAGAGGAAGAGCAGGACCAGCCTCGTTCCTTCCCTACTCTAAACCACACACAGTACCCATGATCTTGTCCAGAACCCTTTCTAGTCCCTCCTGCCTTCTGAGAGCAGAGATCTGGTGCACTGTGGTGTGGTGATGGCCGCTCCTCACTCTCTCTGCCTTTCTAGACATTTTCGTTTGCATCTATTCCCACATCGACATCCTGTTCTCTTCCCTTAAACTCAATGGCTCAATCCCTTCTCTGCCTTGGAAACCCTGCACATAAACACCAGGCCCTCCACACAAAGCATTTCTCCCCTGTCCACAGTGTCTTCACGGTAGACAGGACATACTCACTGACATCCTGGACTTTCAGGAACCTCTGATAAGTGACCATAGGATTAATTTTATCACAGAGTTAAAATGGGTATGCCTAGTTCCACAGAACATTATTACTTTGGCAGCCAAGATATTTTCACCAGAGATGGTAATTTACTGGTTTCCAGAGGATCTTCAATAAACTCAGTAGTGATGCCCAAAGAACATCCTCCGATATGAACACAGCATCATTCTGCTCAAATGCCAATCACTGATTCTTACTGTAACCATACGGTCTCAGCAGAGGCAGCATTGACTCACTTCATATGCAAAGGATCCCAGCCCTCATGAAAAATGGGCCCGGGGATTAGAATTTGCCTTTTAAACGTTTGTTTTGCAGCTCTAGCTCTCTACAGCAGACTGCATGCTGGGAATGAAATGGTCCCGTCTTACAAAGGCTCATCTCCCAGCTTCCACTTCTAAGTGTGCACACGCATATCCCCTGGCTTTTGTTCTATGTGTTCTTGGAATGAGTCTCGCTGGCAGAAGCTCCAGGCTTACTGAGAATGGTTGACCTTCCCAAACTGAGCCCAAACCACAAATAATCTCATTTTCCATTTGTATCTGCCTTTTCTCTTCTCGCAGGCCGCTAGAAAGCAGCACGATCGCCCCAGAGACTCTAGCCCCAGGCTTGCGGTAGCTGGCTGAATCGTCTCTCTCAGCAGCCCTGCTCTCCCGACTCCCATAGGACTCCCACCCCATTTCAACCAGGGAATCCCCCAGCCGCGGTGTCAGCTGTCACTCAACACAAATCAGCTCCCAACAGCGCAGCAACCTCCCTGCACCGCGGCCTGCTCACCTCTCACAGCACCGCAGAGAACTCTGCCCGGGACTCGCAGGTCCTCTGCGACTTCCGCCCACAGGCTCTGTTAGAATCCAAACTCTCGTGCAGTGCGGGCAACAATAACAGAACCGATCTGCGAAGAGATTTAAGCGGATATGACCGCTCCAGGCCACTTCCGTTTACTTTGAATCAGGATTCTTCACCCCCCCACACACCCCTTTTTTTTTTCTTGTAGAGGATGGCGAGGCGCATGCGCGCTACCACTTGAGAAGGTAAAACTTGCCAATACTTCTCGTGGATCTTCCTGTCTGTTCCTTTAGGAGCTGTCATGGCCACTCCCGCAATACAATGATACAGAGACCACCATCACAGTGTGTTAGTTCCACATACCCAGGCAAAGCTTGTGGACTGTAATACAGTCAAAGTCCAAGGCTGACTCATATTTTCAGAGCAATTTATTTCCTACCTATACGTGTATATAACTTATTTCTAGGAGACTGAGATACTGTATATTACTAAAAATACCGTTTTTCTGTATTTTCTCGGGGACTTAAAACATTTCTTTGTTTCCTCTAAACTAAAAAGTAAATAAATAATAAATTAATAAATAGAAAGAAAGAAAAAGAACAAAGAAAAGAAAACTAGGTAGGCTTGTTGGGAAATGGGAATTGAAACTCCATGGAATCTTTAAAGGTGAAATATATGTGATACTGAGGCTTTTCATGGTGACCAGAGGTGGGAGAATCTGTTGTCAATGACAAGTTTTTTTTTTTTTTTTTTTAATTCTTCATTATTGTGTGTCTTGCATATATAGAAAATGGTGTGGCGGTAAACGGAGAAGGCAGTAATGACAAATGAGGAGACCAGTTGGCAGTAAAAGCGTCCAGTGCAGAGAAGGAATAAATCCATAGGCCCAAGTAGAATATTCAAATAAAATGAAATCTCGGGTGCAGTATCTCAGGCTAACTTTCTCTGGTCCTGTGTAGACATATGGCATTGGGCAGGCTATGATCCTCCTGCTGGGAGGGAATAAATTATAGAAGTGGTGCTCTTGTGACCAGGGTTTTATGCCCAAAGATACAGCTCCGGGGGTCCCAAAGAGAAGACTCGGCCACCCATCAGCCACCATGTCAAATTATATTAAACTACATAAAAGTTAATACGCAAATATCAATTTCTGATCATTTGTCTGCTACATCTCAGCATATGATTGATACCCACACCCACTTATTGCAGCCTGAGCACCACCTTGCTCTTCTAGAGGCTCTCTCTTTATGCTTACGTCTGTCTTGCAGCCTGAGCAATAGCCAGTCCACCAGGAAGATGGAGCACTTGCCCTGTGGAGATGATGAAGCACAAAAGCCAACCAGAAGCTGAAACTGTGTGCCTTTCTGTTGTGCTCTATGAGACTGACCTAATGAGCACCTGAGGAAGTTGCCCTGTAGATACTATAAAACCACCCCATGCGCCAGGAGGCTGTACCCCGAAAATATTGTAGGCCAGGCATGGTGAAACAAAACCTTAATCCCAGCACTTGGGAGGCAGAGGTGAGCAGATTTTTGTGAGTTCCTGACCAGCCTGGTTTATACAGTGAGTTGCAGGCCAGCTAGGACTGCACAGTGAGATGCTATATAAAAAGAAATAGCAGAAATGTACGCACAACAAACTGTCGAGGTGGGTAAATGAGGTACCTGGAAGTAGTTGCCATACAACTCAGGGTACAACACCTTAAACTGGAACTGAGACGTTTTAAGCATGAGGTGGAGAACAGAGTTTTCCAGAAAAGACTGGAAGTGAAGGTGGTTAAGTAGGAAGTCCATAATAAACTCACGGCGCTGCGAGTGAGAGAGGAGATCGTGTGGTGGTGGCCTGTAGATATCATCCAGATTCCAAAGAGTGAGCTGAGATGGACATGCCTGTGAATGAGCACAAGCAATTATTGATTTATAAAATAGTGGCCCTCAATGTGCCAAGGTCGGCCTCGCTACTTCCTGTGAGCTAGATCAGAGTATCAAGTTTGTGATCTCCTGGCCCTTCCACCTCCTGAGTGGTTAGATTACAGGAGTATATCACCATACTTAGTGTATGCAGTGCTGGAGATCAAACCCAGGGTTTCTCCCTGGGCAAGCATTCTGTCAACTGAGCTAAGTACCAGCCAGGAGTGGAGTGAAAGACCACATAAGCATTTTAAGTACAAGGCTGAGATGATCCTAGACACATTTAAAAAGGATTAGCTTTCTTTTCTACAGGAATCAAGGTAAGGCTAAGTGAAGATTTGATGGTGGCCACATCTGCATTGAAGAAGGACTGGAGACCATAAATGCAGCCTGAATGGAGGTTACAATAGTAACACTTTTCTGCTCACCAATGATTTCTAAACCAGAAGGGTGACATTGTACTGAGATCTTTATAGTGTACTGAGTGATAAAACTTGGATGTAGTAATAAATTTCAATATCACAGGGGAGAGATGACCTGATGGGATGCAATAAAGCATGCATGCTATACACACTGAACTGATTATGCAGAAAAAAGCATCAAATTATAATCTGGCCATGCTCCTAGGCCAGAGCTCTCAAGTAGAAGTACAGAGGGAGTCGCAAAGTTATTCGGAGTAATTCAGAGATCTCTAGTAGTCACAACAGAATAGAAACAATGGAATCCATTTGACAGTATTTGATTTTGCCTGAAATGTCCAAATTACTATTTCTAGATACTCAGCTTTCAAAAGCCAGTGAGTAGCTATTAAGTGGAAAGGTTAAAAGATTGAGGACTCTAGAGCCAGAGATATGTGTGTGAAGGAACACTGTGGGGCCCTTTTCTCAGGAAGTATTTTCTCAATTACTATAAGAAACTATGAGGGGAGCTGAAAGGGGCTGCTCCTCAGGCTTATTTCACAGTAAACAGCTGCTGTGAGGAGACTTTGGTGATGCAGTTTCCGCAGTTGTCAGCCACTTTAGGGTAGGATGGTTCTGTAGGATTTCAGGTACCCATGCTTTTGGATCTTTAAGCCCAATAAACTCACTTGTTCACTAAGATGGACTTTGATGCATCATTTCTTTGGTCTGTCATTTGCTCTCCATCTGCAGAAGATGTAAACAGCCTCCCCAGAAGTAATGCAACAGATGGATAAACTTCAACCCAACAGGAAGCAAATGAGCATGTCACAAAAAAGCTAGGTGGTAGGGGACATTGGTCCCCTGTGGACTATCCCCTCTTATATGGAAGATGAAGGGTATTTCGTGAATAAAGAGCCCAGGATCTTCTGCTTCCAGTGACAGCTGTCTAATTTTTCAGATTTGAACCCAAGACAGCCCCCTTATCTCACATTATTCATTCTGTTTCTTTGCTGGGGCTTCTGGGAAAATTCATGTCGGCAGGCATGTCTTTTGTGGCTTCTACCTTTGGCATCACTTACTGGCAGCTATAATTTCCTCAGAAATAGTAATCTGGGGAATGTCTGGAGGCTCCAAGTAGTGGTGACTGGTAGCAGTCAGCTGTGGTATGACAAGAAATCTGGCAGTTTATACTGTGTAGGATGAATACACTAAAAATGGAGACATAAACTTTCTAGTAAATATTGCGAGTGATGGAAGTTTCTGTTTGAACACTGTCTTGAATAATATGACTCAGTTCCTAAAAAACATCTTAGTTAGTTTCAGATGTAATGAAAACCATGTTTGGTGAACTGTAGTACTGGGGTACAGCCTTGTGGAGTACTAGAGATGCCAGTCTCTATTCAAATGCTTGGCTTTCCGTAACTAATGCACAATACACCTGGAAGCCTCAAGGTCAAAGCGATCATTTCTACAGCTGATGAAATGATACTTGAGAGACCAAGCTCACAGAATGAGTGGAGAACTGGATCAGGATGTGCAGCATGTGACAGGCTGGCTCCAAGCCGGAAGCTCGGTTGCTACTATGCATAAACTGTGTGGGATTCTTAGAGCCATTAACGGAATAGACTCAGTACTTTTGTTTATTTGTATATTTGCTTTTTGTTCATTTGTTTAGTTTGTAGGCAAGAGAGTCTATATTTTCCTGATGAATTAACATGGCATTATCTTTTTCAGTGTTTTCTGTGGGAATCACAGTGATTGATTTAAGATTGGCCTGTCTGGTTTAAGCCTGAGATTTCCTCATGACCAAATTTTGGTCTTGAACAGATGCTCTGGTTACTTTTTTGTCAATTTGACACAAACTAGAGTCAACTAGGAAGAGGAACCCTCAACAGGGGATTGGCCTCCATTGGTCTATGGGCGTGTCTGTAGGGCATTTTCTTCATTAATAGTTGATGTGGGAGGGCTTGGCCTGCTGTCGTGATGTAACTCCTGGTCGGTGGTTCTGGGTTGAGTAAGAAAGCAAGCTGATAAGCCATGAAAGCAAACCAGTAAGCCGAATACTATCAGTTTCTGGTCCAATTTGCTTCCCTGAGTTCCTGTTTTGGCTCTCTTCAAGGATGGACCACAGCCTGTTAGTCAAATAAGCCATTTCCTTCCAAGCTGACTTTGGTCATGGCATTTACCACAGCAACAGAAAGCAAACTGGGACAGACCTACAGAAACATTTCAAGGCCTTCGTTTCTTTGCATTTAAAATGAGACTTCTCAGTATTGATGGCATCTCTCAGCAGCTGTGGGAAATCAGCTCATTTACATAAATTTCCCACCACAGGAAGTTTTTCTTCAGGGAACTCAATTAAAATTCACCAGTGCTCAGTTTCACTTTGAAGACCTCGAATAGATTGACCTCTCAGCTCTCAAAGTCTGCTCTCAACAAGCTTCCTTGGCCTATCATCATCCTGAAAGGGCCTGGGGCTGAGGGTGTCAGTGGCACCTTCTAAACCCTCTCCACCTATTAAAGACATCCAATGGACTGTAACTCCTATGTCAGGTGCACACCCAGCACAGAAGAAACCACGTTGGCTCAGAGACACAAGGACTATTTAACTTGAAGTGCCAACCCCCAATGGCTTATTTTTCATGTGTGGTATGAGGTACAATCATTTTTCCTTTTGTAAGTAAGAAAACCAGGCAGGGAAGTCCTGACACAGGAACTTGGCTCTTAGCTCAGTGCACTCAGTCATGATGGAATACAGATTTCTTTTTTGAGATAGGACATTGTGTAGTTCAGATTGGCCTTCACTTGCTATGTAACCAAGGATGCCCCTGAATGTCTGATCCTCATGTATCCACATCACAAGGACGTGGAAGAGGGGTTAGTTATAAGCATGTACCACCACACCCAGTTTTGCACAAAGTTGGGGGGTCAAACTCAGGTCTTTGTGAATGCTAGGCAAACATTTGTAGCAAGATATAGAACAAAATATGCAAGCCAAAGAATGAATAATAGTAATAAAATCCAAGGGGATGGCTGGATTATGGCATCCAGCACATGGAATACTATGCTGCCTATAAAGGCATAGAGCTTAGAATGAAGAAAACAACATGGAAACACAATCATTCTTATTAAGCCATTTTCTATTGCGTTTTTATTTCTTCTGTGTATATCTGTGTGGGTACTTTTGTGGTGTGATGCCCACGTGATGCTCAGAGGACAACTTTTGGGAGTCAGTTTACACCCCTTACTATGTAGGAACTCGGGTGGTCAGCATTGGCAGCAAGGACCTTTATCTATTTTGCCATCTTGCCAGCTCATAATTTTTTTTTTCCCAGAAAGGATTTTCTCAATCCACCCTTTAGGGTTTCTTTTTGGAAATTCATTATCATTAAAAAGCATTTGTGTTTTTCCTTACAAATTTGAGTAATTTGTCTCCCATAGAATGTCTTATATGTTTAAATGAACAACACACATCTAGACTTTTTTTCTTAAACACAAAGTTTACAATGTCCAATGAGGTTTCTCTAAAGAATGCAATCTTGTGTGGTGATTTGAATGAGAATAGCCCCTATACACTTAGGTATTTGAATGCTTGGTACCTAGGTGGTGGACATTTGGGGAGGATTAGGAGGTGTGGCCTTGTTGGAGGATGTGTCACTGAGAATGAGCTTTGAGGTATTAAAGCCCTTGCCACTCCCAGTTCGCTTGTTTTGTGTATGCGGATGAGTTGGGAGCAGGAAGGTACCATGCTGCCTGCCTTTTGCCATACTGCTCATGGACTCACCCTCTAAAACTGTAGGCCCCTAATAAACTCTTTTTGTTTCGCTGTAAGTCGGCTTGGTTATGGTGTGAAGTGGAAACTTCTAGTTCTTTGGGAAGTTAGTTATGCCAAGTGATGTTTTTCTGAGACACACAGGTGAAAGGATGATTTGCTAAAAACATGTGAAAGACTGTTTTCCTGAAGCAGACACAGGTGAAGAGATGTTTGGATATAGCAGACATGTGAAAAGACTCTTTTTTGTCATTTATTTATTTATTTATTTATTTATTTATTCATTCATTCATTTTACATGTCAATTATATTTTTTTAAAGACTTGCATTTATCTATTAGTGGTCTATGTGAGCAGGTGCAGTATAAAACAAAAAAGGTGTCTGGACAGACAGCTGTAGGTGCTGGGAACCGAACTTGTATTGGTTGTGAGCCTAGCCTTTAGCAGCTGAGCCATCTCTCCAGCCTGTGAAAGGACTCTTAATGAAGGAGTATAAATGTGACCCCACAGACAGTGGGAAACGAGCACTGAGCTTTGATTTGTTCTGCCTTGCTATTCTTTGCTAAAGACATGCATGTATTGGTTCTCCTTACATGGCATTGTTGAGCTTAACTTGTGATAACTCTGAAATTGATAGAAACTTGCCCAAGAACTGCTCAAGAAGTTCCTGAGGCAACTTGAGGCTTCTGCAGCCTTGTCTCAGGCAGGTTGGTGAGCCTGGTGGTTTTTTTCAGGATTGAACTACAGCTGCCTGGTGTCTGCCTGCTGAAAGGACTGGACTGTAGCTGCTGGTTCATGCCTGGTGTCTGCCTTCCTAGAGGACCGTCTGCAGCTGCTGAATTGTATTTGGTGTTTACTATGGGTCTAATCTGCTGCCAAAGAAGATCAAGCTCACCCCAAAGAACTATTGCTGAGCAGGTCCACTTCCCTCACATCCTAATAATTTCTCTGCTGGGTGGTAGGCCAGAGGAGAGGTTGGACCTTTATTAAAAGTAGGTTGAGAAAAATTTATGCCTACAATGTTGTCTCATCATAGCAATAGAAAAGCAAAGACCTGCTGAGGTGCTTGCTGGGGGTGAGGGAAATACCGTCTGGGTAAAGGAGGAGGGCAGCCATAAGTACCAGCTAAGGCCACATGACCAACTGCAGAGACGCTTGTAACACCCATGAGTGTTTCTCTTGCATTTTCTTAAAAATAAATGTTTGTACAAACATATACATTTTAAGCAAATATTTGTGGTTTCTTTCCTCAGTTTTCTTATCGTATAATGTAACATCAATTAAGATGTCAGTGACCCTCATATTTACATTATGAGACATTAGAAGGATGTCCCTCAAGGAATACTGCCACCTATTCTAAAATATGTGTTTGCAGTTGTATGCCGGGCAGTTATATCACATTAGATTTAATTATGGCATGGTTATTGTTTTAACTTGGAAATTAAGCATGGTATAAGGAGTGGTGATTGTGTATCCAGTTGACAAGAGTTGGATTTGTAATGGCTAATCTTGGTTTTCAATTTGACTACATCTGGAATTAACTAGGCCCCAAGCAGCTGGAAAATATTTGTAATGGATTTTTCTTGATCACATAATTTGAGGTAGAAAGACTCTCCCTAAATCTGGGCTCCACCTTTTGGTGGCAAGTTGCAGTAAATATTCTTTAGGGGTTTCTACCCTACCTTTCATCATTTAGTTCCCAAATAAAAGACACAAATCCTTTACATTTATAATAACCCTTAAAGCATTAGAGCTGGGCAGCTATCAGCCTTCTATGCTAGTTTATCTACTTCCGTGTCAATAACCCTGAGATATCACTTGCCATGCTCTGCTTGGGCCATCCATGCACCCACAATTCACCTACTCCATTGCACAGTCATTACAGACTTCTTCTTGCCCCTCCTTCTCTCCATGTGGTCTCTCCTCAGACCCCAAGCCCAGCAACCAAAGTCCTGCCTACCTCTCTTCTGCCCAGCTATAGGATGTAGGCATCTTTATTCAATCGAAGGTTTACACAACAAAAGCTGGTATGTGGTAAAAAGTCACTATTCTTGAGGCAACTACACCTTGGGATACAGAATTTAGCATTACAACTCATAGCAACAGACCAAATCTCAACAGTCGCAGCTCACATAAAAGGACATGGAAGAAGAAAGCTTTTGCTATTTTGCCTGCTAGGCTTCACTCTTGTCAACAAGGTTATCTATTTTGCTGCTGAGCCTTTCCTTTGCTGGTATTACAACCGATTGCTTCTGGACTTCAACATAGAGCAACAACTAACCATCTAGTCTTGTGGATCCAGCTGTAGAACTCTCAGCTACAGCTGCCTGTATGCTACCATGCTTTCTGCCATGCTGATGTTGGACTAAACCTCTGAAACATAAGCCAACTCCAATTAAATGTTTTCCTTTATAAAAGTGTCTGTTGTCATGATATCTTTTCCCAGCAATAGAACACTGCCTAAGACAGAAGTTGGTACCAGTGATTGGGGCATTGCTGTGATAGGCCTAATCACATTTTGGCCTGACCTGCGGGCCCTAGTAATTCGTGAGGGTGAGGAGGACCATAACCTGAAAAAGAAACGGGCGAGAGAGAGAAAGGATTCAAGGAAGCAATTGCTTGTCAAGAGTCGTGTATTTGAGCGCGAAGCACCTTTTTATAATATGTTTTACAAGGGAGGGGGTAAGAGGGGGCCAGGTGGTGGGAAAGTACAGAATCTTCTCGACCTGTGCCCTGCAACATTTTGTGGTCTACTGGTTTTTCTCAGAAGACACAGTACACTGCCTTGAATCTATCTGTAGCTGCCAAGCAGCATCTTGTGGTTGCCAAGCAGGAAGAAGCTGCAGGGGACATTGTGCAGGTGCGGAAAGGTAGGGGGTGAGGGTAAGGGGCGAGGGTCCTGGCTTCTGACAACATTTTTCATAGTTGGTGGTGGTGGTGGTGGTGGAATGTGGACATTGGATTAGAAAAGCAGTTAAACACGATAAAGGGCTTGGTGAGTAATACTGGTAGAAGTATGGAAGACAGTGCTGCTGAGAATGGGAAGAGTTTCTGATTAATAGTGTTGGCAGAGAAGATTTCAAAATAGTCTAGTATTGACGGTGTTACTTGGTCATTAATGGCCACATTTACTTCAGAGGGTACCAGGCACTCACATGGGACACATATAGGCAAATAACAATATAAAAAAAATTGAAGAGTTGTTTTTGTGTACTTGACAAGTACCCCTTGCTAGAGTTTGCAAGCCTGCTCCCAAGTTCTGTAGGTTCTTGATATTAAAAATATTTCTTCCCTGCTCCTATTTAATTTGTTGGTTTTGATTTTTTTTTTCATGGAGAGTAACCCAGGTTGGTGTTGAATCGCAGACCTATTGCTTCATCCTTCTGAATGGTAGGATCATAGATGGGCACTATGTCCTTGTGACTGAAGTATGATAGAAAGTGATTTTCTTTTCCTGATATATTGTTGGACAATGGGGTGTTGGAATCAGGGAGGCTGCGGCTGGTGCAGTCTCCTGTCTATGGATGAACTAAGGTTTGTAGGACGGTATGTAAATGCTACTTAGAGAAGGCTTAGCAGGCAAATTCATTCTCCATCCTCATTTTCTGCAGGGAAATCAGGGCCCCCGGCTCAGGTGGTTCTGGTGGCCATGGTTGGGACTACTATCCAATTTCTACTTCTTAGTATCTGCTTCCTCTCCTTCAGGTGAGTCCTGCTCCTGGAACAAAGCAGAAGTGTGAGAAAGACAGAGACTGCATCCTAGATCCCCGGTGCTTGGTGTCTTAAGGTTTAGTATCCAAGCAGGAAGGTTGTGGATACTGACAGTTCCTCACCACACTGGAGCTGTCAAAATATGTTCCCATTTTAGTAGTGTTCTCTAGAGAAACAGAACACACAAAAACGTGCGTTGGCACGCGCATACACACACACACACATTCACACACACATGCACACTGGATTTATTAAAGTAGCTTACAAGTCTATGGCCTTAGTACTCTAACGATGGCTGTCTTCTGATGGAAAGAGCACAATGTTTGTTTAGTCCACAGGGTTAGATGTCTTCAGCATATGCTGATGTCTTAAAGAAGTAGACTTTGATACCAGTAATTGAAATGAGCAAGAGCAAATGCAGGCAGGCAAAGAGCAAGCACTTCTTCCGTGTCTTTCATATAGGCTACCATAAGAAGGTGTGGTCCAGATTTAAGATAATCTTCCCACCTCAAAAGATCAGGATTAAAGGTGGTCTTCCAACCTTAAATAATTCAATCAAAAAATCCTTCACAGGAGTGCCCAGCCACTTGTCTTAATTCCAGATGTAGTCAACATGACAGCTAAGAATAGCCATTGCTGGGAAGAAGGCTGTCTTCCACAGCTGGGTCCTGTGGTCCAGGTGTCAATGTCTCCCTCAACAATCCTTAGAGCCCATGACCTCAGCTCAGGGGTGGTAGCTGCTGCATTTGGTCCCCTATATGCCCATACTGAATGCTCTAGTCTCCTCATTTGGCATGAGATCCCATAGGAAGAAAGGGGAGAAGCCAGAAACATGTGTGTTATTCAGACACTGTCAAGGATTAGTCTCTTAGGTTAGTGATGTGGAAACCCAGCATTTAATGTCCTTCAGGACTCTTCCCTGTGATGGAGTCAGTATGACCTGGCTTAGCATGGCCACTGATGGTCCTCTATTCTCCCTCCTCTAAGCCCATATCCCTACCTAGTCTCATGATGCTCCTGGATCAGTGGCACCATTGATGGACTAGCCTGACTCCATCTTAAGGTTGGAAGCCATTTTGTTATAAGGTCAGAATAAATTGATTTCTATTTACTGCAAAACTCAAGTCTAACTGTGCTTTAACCTATTTCTGGAATTGACATACTCCATACCCTACGAAATTTAACTCACAGTTTGAACATTTCCTGAACACTACCCCAATAAGATAAGACTGTTTTGCCAAGGAATCTTGAGATATCTTGAGAGGTTCTGCCAAGGTAATCTTATCTGTTATCTGCTTCTGTAAATTTGCTTGCCAAATCCCTATGTAACCACATTCCTTAAAAAATCCCTAGTTTGTACCTTTTTCCCTTTGGAGAGTCAGTCCTTTGCATATGCCTTAGTTAGGGTTTTAGTGCTGTGAACAGACACCACGATCAAGGCAACTCTTTTAAGGACAACATTTAATTGGGACTGGCTTACAGGTTCAGAGGTTCGATTCAATATTGTCAAGGCAGGAGCATGACAACATCCAGGCAGGCATGGTGCAAGAGGAGCTGAGAGTTCTACATCTCAGCTAGGAAGCTGCTGGAAGACTGGCTTTCAGGGGGTTAGGACAAGTGTCTTAAAGCCCATGGCCACCATGATACACTTTCTCCAACAAGGCCACAATTAGTCAATCAAGGCCACACCTCCTAATACTGCCACTCACTGGGTCAAGCATATGCAAACCACCCCAACATTGGTCATCTCTGGACCTAATCTTTCCCTGGTCCTTGACTCTCCCTCACCTATAGCCTCTATGTTTCCCTAGCACTGACTCCCAGGACGTACTTGTAAATGCAACCGTAAACCACTTCCTCCATAGTCCAAGCAACCTGTCCATGGATAGAGAAAGAAAAACATGACAGCCTGTACTGGGATACTCTTGATGTCTGTATTCTGAGCCCTCCTATCTTGCATGATGATCCTTCCACAAGCCTGCCCCACCCTCCTGCACAAGAGACTATGTGCTGTTCCTGCTCCTAAATACTCTTTTCCCCCTCTGGGTTTGTCCTCATTCTAACCATCTTCACACTCACCCTGCTCCTCACTCCTTGTGATACACACAAGGCTGTGCACAGAGGTGACATCACTGTGTGTGAACCATATTGCTGACTAATACTGAGTGCCTACCATGGACTAGCATTTTTTTCAGGGGCAGAAATGCCTCAGCACATGGCACCCCCATTTCTGTCAATAAGAAATTGTCGATCTAGTGATCATAACTAGCATGAAAAGAATAAATGATTAATTTGGACAAATCAGGGGGTAATGTATGTTCAGAGGGGCTGGTAACTCTGGGGACAATATCTTAGTGTGAAGGCATGGAGTGATGTTTCAGTACCCTGAAAGTCAGGAGTAAGGAGGTCTGGTGCATTTTCCGGAGGGGACTGTTGGGAGTCTGAGGGCAGTGCAGTGCCTCAGGGCCAGAAACTATCTGCTTAGCCTAATGGGTCATATGGGGATCTGTGTTTGCTATATATCATGTCATCCACAGGAAGAGGTGGTAATTTAGAGCAGATAATGGCAAGATGCTGAACAAAAGGGCATCAAGAGGAGGCAAGAATGCAGAGTCCCTGCATGTTCTCCAGTAGTATTTGTTCTGTGGATGCCTCCTGATGAGTCTCTCATGGTTCCTGACACAGTCACACACAGTAGGTGTCTAACACACAAATGTTTCCTCTTGCAGTTTAGCAGGAGGTCTGGTGGGTTTCCCAGAGGGGAGTGTCCCAGGGGGAGACAGTGCAATGACTCAGGGGCAGAAACTGACTGAGGATCAGATTGCTATGGTGAAATCAGTACTACGTGGGTGGCTATCCTTCTAGAGAGCCAGGGACTGTTCACCTCTCACCTATCCAGGCGGTAGAGGCCACTGACACACTGGCTTCCTGCCCTGTCACTCCTGCCTCTACAGTCACAGGAACTCCCCCTTGTATCTGCAACCTGTCTCCCGCTGCTTCTGTCATCAGGGGACACTTGTGATTGGATGTGAGGACCACTTGCGTGATGCAGGATTGTCCCCACTCTGCAAGATTCTTTATGTAGTCCCTCGGCACTTGACCATCAAAAAACCATAAAAAAAATGGTTGTATTTTATCTCTAACACTGCAGAAACCAGGTGCTGTGTTTGATGTCTGTCATCACATACCTAGGAGGAGGACACAGGATGATCTGGATATTGAAGCCATCCCTAGCTATACAACTAGTTCAAGGTCAGCAATTCTGTCCTAGAGAAATCTGGAAACAAGTAGATATAGCCTGTTTTGTTTTCTTCTTAAAGTGGTGGCTTCACAACGGAACAAGAATTGCATTTAACAATAGTCCAGGAATATGGATAGACATCTCTCTAAAAACAGAACATTGTCAATACACACAACAACAAAATGCTCAACATCATTAGCCATTTGAAAGGCAGGTTAAACCCTTGAACTGGAGGCTGGGGGCTCAATTGAAAGAGTGCTTGCCCAGTGTGTACAAAGAGAGATCTGGGTTTTGGTCTCTAGCATCATGTAAAACTAGCATGCTTATAATCCCAGTATGTAGTGGCAAGAGGATCAGAAGCTCAAAATCATAGTGACTACACAGTGAGTGCAGAGCAGACTGAGAACCACAAATACAAGCATAAATATATAAATAAAATCAGCATCTTTATGTTTGTCCCAGGAAAGCAGACAAAACAGCCATCATCATAGGTGATGTAAACCAGACTGAGACACATACAGGTAGGAAATGTTTTCTGCTGTGTGCATAATCTAGAAAAGACACAAGAACTGAAAGTACAAGAAAGGCAAGTAGGGACATTAGGGAAAGGGGCTGGTGAAGTGAGACTGAGGGGTAAGAGAGAGCAGTCGAGGGGTAAATGTGACCAAATCACACTTTGCACATGTGTGGGAATGTCAACATGACCTCTCAAAATGAACATATACCAATTATAACTTACAAACACAATCTAATGCTACTCCATGCCCATTTCAAGAACAACTATTAAAAATAGGAAGTGACAGGTACCGAAAGGGACAGAGAACCTGGAACTCCAGGGCACTTCTGCTGAGAATGTGACAGGATGCAGCTGCCACCGACAGCTCTGTGGTAGGACCCCAAACAGACAGGGACACAAGCTGATTCCACGGCTCCACCTCTGACTTGTGCCACCTTCTCAGGGCTGAGACCAGTGTCTTGAGGGAACTTCCATGGCCCATGGCCACATCATTGTTAGTCACTGAAGCTCACAGCCAGGAGCAACATGGGTATCCACCACAGAGCAGTGAGGTATTGGGAGCCGACTCTTAGCGGCTATTATCTTTACAGCCATCTCGAGCCATATACCCTGACAAGAGACTTGTTTTCAGCAGCCCACAACAGCTGAGCACACTCTGATAAACATCTTGTTTTGCTGTTTAATGCTGCCAGCAGCTATGTGCACGTGGTCTCCACGCTGCTAGGCATATGACATAGTCCCTTCATCTGAGCTTGCCCATGAGGGCAAGGCACGTGGTAAAGGGTATAAATACCCAGGATTTCCTTTCAATAAAGAAGACTTGATCAGACCCTCTGTCTTGTCTCCATTCTTTGCATCTCTTGTCCCTCCATCCCCACTCTCTCTCTTGCTAGACCCTGACTGTGGACCTGAGCAGCAGAACAGGCTGTTACAAAGTAGCAGAATGGGCCATTACTAAGGAGCAGAACTGGCTGTTACAAAGTGGTGCTCAACAGGCGGCAGCAAGAACCAGAGACTCAGTGAGGGACGTTCCTGGAAGAAGGGTCGACAGAAAATTCAGAGGTAAAACTGAGGTGATTGCTGTGGGAAACTGCAGTGGTGAGACCAGTAGGTCATAGCAATGATAATGGGCAAGAAATAAGTCAGCCTGAACTCAACTCTCTGTTTTTGTTTTGTTGTCTGCTGTTTATGTGTATCAATTGTCTGCTTTTGTTTCCTGTTTAAATGTTGTCTTTCATGTCCAAAAGAAAAAGAAACACATAGAATCCAAAATACGGCCAAAGGTTGAAGTAATCAATTTGTCAGAACCAGATTGTGCTGACCTAGAGGAAGAGGCAGCCAAATATTTCGACCTGAATGGCATTCTTTCCTAAGGCCCTCTCCCTGTGCTCCTCCACTTCCAGATGCTCCTGCTATGGAGATGGCAGTTGTAGATCCCAGAAAGGAGTTACAGGACAAAATTTCTCTCCTTAAACAGCAAATAGAATTAGAGAAAGAGTATCAGGACTTGATTAATCAGCTAAAAAAAAAATTAAAGACAGGGAAGAGGTCTCGAGAGGGCAAGGAAAATCACCCAGGTCCTCGAGTTCCTCAACCTGGAGTCCAAAGGCAGCCCCTGTCCTCTGGTTTTAGTTCAGCCACAGATCAGCCAGAGGAGGGAGCGGCTGAGGTTTTCCCTGTATCAGAGACTAGAGATGCTCACGGGGTTTCATGGAGACATCACACAAGATTTAATTTTCAAATTATTAAAGAATTAAAAAATTCACTGTTAGAATATGGTGCCATTGCTCCCTTTACTCTCGTAATCTTAGAGTCTGTTGCAGAGGAGTGGCTGACTCCTGGTGATTGGGATACTCTAGTGAGAGCAGTTCTTAGCGGTGGTGACCATCTTATTTGGAAATCAAAGTATCATGAGAATTGTAAAGAGACAGCTAGGAGAAACATTCAGGCACGTCCATCCTTTGATGCCTTAGTAGGAGAAGGGCAATTTGCTTCTAGTGATAACCAGATGCAATATGACCCAGGCTTATTCACTCAAATTCAAAATGCGGCCATGAAGGCTTGGCACAAACTCCCGGTAAAGGGAGACCCTGGAGCATCTTTTAACAGCAGTCAGACAAGGGCCTGATGAAAGATTTTCTGACTTTGTTCATCGATTAATGACAACAGCAGGGAGGATTTTTGGTAATGCAGAGGCAGGTGTAGATTATGTGAAACAGCTTGCATATGAAAATGCTCATCCTGTCTGCCAAGGGCCATTAGATCCCATAGGAAAAAGACAGATCTTACTAGGTGGGTATATCAGACTCTGCTCGACATAGGGCCCTCCTTTCAACAGGGCTAAGCTATGGAAGCCACCATGCAAGGACAATCAGTAAGAGATTTTTTGGCAAGTAGAGACAAAAAGGCCTGTTTTAAATGTGGTAAGCCTGGACACTTTGCAAAATATTGCAAAGCAGAAAATGAGTTAACCCAGAGACAGCCCAGAAAACAGCCTGGGCTATGCCCACATTGCAAACGTGGAAGGCATTGGGCTAGTAAATGTTGGTCTAAGACAGATGCACAAGGAAACACCCTTTCCCATAATCAGGGAAATGAGAACAGGGGCCAGCCCAAGGCCCTGAACCAACACAAGCCAAAACAGGCTTATGGGGCAGGCAGTTTCATACCAGCAAACAACAACCCCTTTCAGAACTTAGTCTAGCAACACCAGGAAGCGCAGGACTGGACCTCAGTTCTGCCACCCACACAGTATTAACCCCAGAAATGGGACCTCAGGCCTTACCCACTGGAGTGTTTGGACCACTCTATCCAAATGTGTTTGGCCTGATAGTGGGAAGAAGCAGTGCTACTATGCAGGGACTACAAATTTTTCCTGGAGTTATAGACAATGATTATCAAGGTGAGATTAAGGTAATGGCGAAGGCAATATAGAATATAGTCACCATTCCTAGAGGAAGGAGGATAGCTCAACTATTGTTACTTCCATTGTTTCCTAATAATCACAAATATAAGAGTCCTAAGAGAGGGGATCAAGGTTCCTCTGATGCATACTAGGTACAGCTTATAGTTAAACAAAAACCTATGATGACAATATTGCTCGATGGGAAGGCATTCCGAGGCTTGGTTGATACAGGAGCTGATGTGACGATCATCAAACAAAGTGATTGGCCTGCTACCTGGCCTCTGACCCCAACCTTAACCAATTTAAGGGTATTGGCCAAAGCCAAAATCCACAGCAAAACTCTAAGGTACTGACATGGAAAGATAAAGAAAGAAATACAGGAATATACAACCCTATGTCATCCCGGGCCTTCCCGTTAATCTCTGGGGCCGAGATCTGTTATCCCAGTTGGGATTGATTATGTGCAGCCCTAAGTATTCACGGCTCAAATGATAAACTCTGGATTTTCCCCAGGAAAGGATTAGGAAAAAGTGTAACTGGGATTACTCATCCTATTGAGGTCCATGATAATTCTGGAAGAAGAGGCTTGGAGTATTTTTGATGGGGGCTATTGATTCAGCTGCACCTCTAGGGCATTGTGCCGATCCCATTACCTGGAAGGAGGACTCCCCTGTCGGGTGGATCAGTGGTTCCTAACCACAGAAAAATTACAAGCTGCTCAATTGCTAGTGCAGGAGCAATTACAGGCAGGACATTTAGAAGAAAGTAACTCTCCCTGGAATACCCCAATATTTGTCAATAGGAAAAGGTCAGGAAAGTGGAGATTGTTGCAAGACTTGAGGGCTGTTAACGTGACCATGATTCTGATGGGAGCCTTACAACATGGGCTGCCCACACCAGTGGCCATACCTTTAGGCTATTATAAAATAGTTATAGATTTTAAAGACTGTTTCTTTACTATCCTTACTTACTTGTTTTGTTAAGATTAAAGCTATGATCAGTTCTGTACTTATATAGATTTTTTAAAATAGTGCTACAGAATAGAAGAGGCTTATACTTTTTACTCCTTCAACAGAGGGAGTTGTGTGCTACCCTTAAAAAGAGTGTCGCTCTGAGGCAGAATGGTTTACATCAACCATTCAGGCATTGTTAAGTCTCTTGTCTCTCAGGTCCATGCTGTTCAATAGACTGATGACTTTTGTACAACAACAGATAGACGCTATTCAAATGAAACCCATACAGGTCTGTTATTACAGGCTGGAAATAGGGGACTTTAAAACCTCTGTCATCAAGACTGACGAGGATTAACCCCTAACTTACGTGCTAAGCCGGATAGTCAATGATGGATAAGAGAACACCTCAAGACCCTTGTCCCTAACTGGGAGGCCCCACCATCCTAAGACAGGAGCTCAACCAAATGGCTGTTGAGTATCCAGAGACGGGAAAGGGAGGCTGGAGGTCCTTTGTTCCAACCTAAGACAGGCACGGTTTCCGTAAGTTTTCCCAGCCTTCCCTTTTGAAAACAAATTTTAAAAGGGGGACCTGTTGGGAGCCGACTCTTAGCCGAAAGTGGCTATTATCTTTATAGCCATCTCAAGCTATATACCCTGACAAGAGACTTGTTTTCAACAGTCCACAACAGCTGAACACACTCTGATAAACATCTTGTTTTGTTGTTTAGTGCTGCCAGCAGCTAGGTGCACTTGGTCTCCATGCTGCTAGGCGTATGACGTAGTGCCTTCATCTGAGCTTGCCCACGAGGGCAAGGCACGTGGTAAAGGGTATAAATACCCAAGATTTCCTTTCAATAAATGAGACTTGATCAGACCCTCTGTCTTGTCTCCATTCTTTGCATCTCTCATCCCTCAATCCCCATTCTCTCTCTTGCTAGACCCTGACTGTGGACCTGAGCAGCAGAACGGGCTGTTACAAAGTAGCAGAATGGGCCATTACTAAGGAGCAGAATGTTACTAAGGAGCAGAACTCGCCATTACTAAGGAGCAGAATAGGCCTTTACAGTGAGGCAAATGTAAACGATCGTTATTCATCATGTATGTGACCAGCAGAGACCTGGACTGCATTGGCAAGTGAAGCCAGCAGTCAAATGGGACAGGAATGGTATGAGTTTACTCCCAGGAGGTGACTGGCAGAATCACAGATAAGCAAAATAGAAAGTCACTTTTCTTTTCTTTCTTTTCTTTTTCTTTTCTTTTCTTTTCTTTTTTTCCTTTTCTTTTCACATATATTTAAACTTTAAAAATGTACTCATCTAACCTAGAAGGAGTCCCAGCATTGAGAGGGAAGTGGATGCAAGCCCCATCTCTAATTAAGAGGCCATCTCCAGTTGATAAGTATTTGCAAAGGAAAAATTAGTTTTCTCCCAAATGGGTCTCACTGGGGATGCAAACTACATTTAAGGACACACCCTATGCCCAGCAGTAGATAGGCAACACAAAATAAACTCAATGAATTTTCAGAATATTTTTTTGTCTCATAACATTTTGTCTGAGTTTTTTTTTTTTTTTTTAATAATTGACAGGTCTTTTGCTTATGGTTTACAATGAGTTTTATTGGTTTTACATGAGTGTGAATGCTTTATTCTTTTTTATTTCATTTTATTTTTTAAATGCCTGAGTGTTTACTAATGAGAGAAAGGAAGGGTGTGGATTTGGGAGGACAGGGAAAATCTTGGAGGAGTTAAGGGAAGAGAAACTGCAATCAGAATACATGATATGAAAAAATTCAATAAAAAAGGAAAATACTTTATGTGTATGTTATTTTTGCCTGTATTTATGTATGTGCACACTGGACGATGGAACTGAATGCCTGGAACTGAAAATTAGATGGTTATGAACCACTATGTGGGGTTCCGGGAACAAAACCCAATTTATTGGTATGGGCCCTCTGAGTGGAGATTCTAGGATTTGTATGTTCCTGAAGTTTTAAAAAAGTATTAAAAGTTTGTTCAAATGGCTGAGCATTTGTTAAAAAGGTGGCCTACTGAAAAGGGACTGTAGATGCCTGATATCCCTTGCTTTAGTGTTGGTAAAGGGCTTTTAAGGCTCAGGGAGATTGCAATGCTAAAGTGGGTACATTGTGTAAAACCGAATCCTCCACAATAGGCAGGCCTTTCACTAATCCTATAAGATGCAAAATGTGAGAAGGGAACCAGTACATTTGAAGAGCTTGCCCTTTTCCTTGTGCCAGATCTTAGGTTGAAGATGCTGCTACTCAAGGTGGATGGAATAAATGCAATGGGTTTAATTGGGTCCTGGAGTTAGCAGAGACCAGTTGGCAGCACTGAATGGCCAAAGATGAGGTGAATATAGTTATCACAATAGGTAGCATAGACAAAGCAATGTTCACAATAGCCTAACCCATAATGGTCAGCACAGGCAAAGTGAACTTTATAGTGGCATGACTTATATGGTCCTTTGGTACTTGTTAATCAATCATGAATGAAATTGATAAAAGCATACTGAAATTTTGTTTGATACATGGGAAAATTCTCAGATGAAAGAAAGGGTACTTTAGCTCATGGCAAAAGGAAATCTCTGCCCATGAATCACTGTCCAGACTTGAGCCAGTTTGAAGACCCCCTTGAATGAAAGTAAGGCCAGGTTTCCTTGAGGAAGGACCTTGATAAAATACCTAAAAGGTTTTAGTTAGCCTTTACCCAGTCCTTCAAAAAAGGGGCCTACTGACTTTTATAAAGTAACTGTACATTGGAGGAAAGAAATCAGACTCTCCAGGGTCTATTGGATATTGGCTCTGACTTGATGCTGATTTTGGGGATCCTAAGAAACATTGTGGCCCTCCAGTGAAAGTGGAAGCTATGAAGATCAGGTGGTTGAGTTTTTGCTAAAGTCCAACTTAGGTAGGTCCAGTGTGTACCTGAACTCATCCTGTGGCTATTTCCCTAGTCCAGAATGTATAATTGAGCTAGATATACTCAGAAGTTGGCAGAATTCTCATATTGGTTCCCTGACCTGTGAAATGAGGGCTGTTAAGGTTGAAAACACTGGGTATAGATTTGCCTCTGGCAAGGAAAATACTGAATTGAAAACAGTATCATATCTCTGGAGGAATTGCAGAAATTAGTGCCACCATCAAGGACTTGAAAGATGCAGGGGTGGTGATTCCCACCACATTTCCCTTTAATTTACTGTGGTTGTTCGAATAAAAATAGTCCCCATAGATCCACAGGGAATGGCACTATTAGGAGGTTTAGCCTTGTTTGAGTAGGTGTGACCTTGTTGGAAGAAGTGGTGTCACTGTGGAGTCAGACTTTGAAGTCTCATATGTTCAACCTAGGTCTAATATGGCAATCTCCTTCTGCTACCTTTGGATCAATATGTAGACATTTTGACATCTCAGCTTCTTCTCTAGCACCATGTCTGCCTGCATGCTGCCATGTTTTCTGCCATGATGATAGTGGACTAAATGTCTGAACTGTAACACAACCCTAATTAAATATTTTCCTATATAAAAATTGCCATGATCATGGTGCCTCTTAACAGCAATAGAAACTCAAACTGAGACTAAGTCCTTACTGGAGTAGACACTCCTTCTGGTTATGGATTCTCCTTTCCTGTACGTAATTCTTCTGCCAAAATCACCATCCATGGGCTTACCAAATGCCTTATGCACTGTCATGATATTCCACACAGTATTACTTCTGACCAAGGAACTCACTTCACAGCCAGAGAGTGTGACAGTGGGTCCATAATCGCTAAGTCCACTGATATTACCATGTTCCCCAGCACCCGGAAGTATCTGGTCTGATAGAAAGATGGAATGGCCTTTCAAAGTCACAGTTAGAGTGCCAATTGGGAAGCTCAGATTTCACCCTGGCCACTTTGGGTTTCTGATGCCTTTAAACCAACAGCCTAAAAAAGAAATAACAGTGTTAAGAGGGGTGGTTAATCCAGATTACCATGGAGAATTAGATTGTTTCTCCACAATGGAAGTAAGAAAGATAGTGTCTGGAGTGCAGGGATCCTTTAGCTCTGAAGTTTAGAGTGTCTCTTGGTTCTACCATGTCCTGTAATTAAAGTCAAGGGGAAACTACAACAGTCTAATCCAGGCAGGGTATTAAAGAGCATGCACAGACTGTCAAGATTGAAGGTATGGGTCACTCCTCTAGGAAAAGAGTCAAACCTGCTGAGATGTTTGCTGAGGGTAGATGAAGTATAGAATGGGTAGCAGAGGAAGGTGGTTATAAATACCAGCTAATGTCACATGAGCAGTAGCAGAAATAGGAATTATAATTGACATGAGTGTTTCTGTCATTTTGCTAAGAATGCATTTGTACAAATACATGTGTTTTATTTTCTTGATTTTGTTACAATATAATGTAACATCAATTAAGAAAATATCAATTGTTAACTTACTTAAGTTTGAGATACTAAAAAAATGTTCCTCAAGGGACATTGCCACCTATTTTAAATTTATAATGTGCTTGCAGTTGTATGAGGAATAGTTATATCATGTTAGGCATAATTATGACCTGGTTAAATATATAATACATATTGTATGTGGAATAGTTATCCCATGTGTATTATTATGACCTGCTCATTGTTTTCATTTGGAAATTAATCATGACATAAGGAGACATGACTGTGTGTCAAATTGACATGGGATGAACTTGTGATGGATATTCTTGGTTATCAGCTTGACTATATCTGGAATTAACTAAAACCAAAATACAGAGTGGCACACCTTTGAGGAACTTTTGAGAAAATCCACTTCTAATCTAGATATTAAGGTAGGAAGACTTGACCTTAATCTGGATTTTGAGGTGGGAAGATACAACTTTCATGCAGATCTTTTGAGTTGGGAAAAACAACCTCTAATCTGAGTAATGTCTTCTTCTAGAAGCCTATATAAGGTACATGGAAGAAGGCTGCTTTGCTCTTTGCCTGCTTGTTCTGTCCTCATCAACAAGTCTATTTCTTTACTGTAGGTATCAGAACCTACTTCTTTGGGATTCTATCGTACACCGAATACCAGATGAGACATTCAACTTCTCAGACTGAACAACTTCTGGGTTTTTGAACTTTTCATTCACAGGCAGCCATTGTTGGATTAGCTGAACCTCAGTATATAACTCATTTAAATAAATCCCCTATCTATCTGTCTGTCTGTCTGTCTGTCTGTCCGTCCACCCACCCACCCACCCACCCACCACCCACCCACCCACCCACCCCACCATCCATCCATCCATCCATCTATCTATCTATCTATCTATCTATCTATCTATCTATCTATCTATCTATCTATCTATCTATCTTGTGCTCTCTGGTTTTTTCTGGATAGTATACAGTGGTGATAATACTGAATTCATATGGTCTTCAGTCCAGAGATGAGGGGGTATTTAGAGGACCCAATCCTACTGAGGGAGAAAGGTCTTGTTCTATCACTGACCACATTTATGCAGGGCAATCAGGACTGATAGCAGAGGTGGTTCTAGTGGCTGTGGTAGAGGCAGTGGTTAAAGGCTTCTTGGGAGCACCTCATCATCCTTGGGTGAGTGCTACCCTGAGAGAGGGAGTATGTACGAGGAAGGCAACCACCTGATGCTAAATATGAGAGCCCCAGTTCTGGGGTTCGAGAAAGGGTCTGGAGGTGTAGGGACAGGTAAGGGGTTTGTGGGCAGTGAGAATGCCACATGGTCAGATGCTGACCTGAGTTGTCAGTCATGTAGGAAGAAGTCAGTTTCAACAAGGATATCTTGGAGTTAGTGCATATCTTTCTCTCAGTTACCCATCCAGCCTCTGCTCAGGGCACTGGGGAGGTGGCTGCTGCAGAGTGTCCCTTGAGATGTCCCTAGTCTCTTCACTGAGAGTGAGATCCTGGAGGAAGAGGAAAGCAAAGACAGTAGCGCACAGAGATTATGTAGACACGGTGTTCAGTTAGTGTCTCGGGTGAGTGAAGCAGCATCCCTGTACAGTGTCACTTCCTTTTGGACCCTCCTTGTAATGATGACAGAATGACCTGCCTAGCATGGTCAGCCACCCAACCCTATCATAAGGCCTTGTCTCTGCTAAGCACCATGATGCTCATGATTTCTTCTGTACCAAAATCCAGGTGTGTGACTCTACCATGAGCTCTCTCCCCACTTCATGCCATGAAGCACTCTCTCTCTCCCTTCCCTCCCTCTTCCTTCCCCCTCTTCTTGTCCTCACCCTGGATCTTTTCTTACTCTGTTCTCTACCTGAATTCTGATCATCTCTGGTCCTCATGTTCCTAGCCACTGGATTCCCTTCATCCTTGACGATGACCCTCAGAATGAGTTTCCAGATGCACCCATTCCCTTCTTCCTCCACTGCCTGAACAATCCTGAATCCTCACCATGGATGGAGATGGGCAGACATCACAGCCTCTGGGGTCCTTGCATGTTCTTTGTGCTGCTGGACTCTCCTTCCAATGTTCTCCATTCACTGCAATTACAAATCTCTCACTCAGCCTTCCCAGCCCCCTGTACTGAAGATTGCATATGGAGTCACCCCAACCTCTCCTTCCTGTCCCTTACCTGAGCACCTCAGCCTCTACCTGTATATTTCTTTTAGTATGTGCTTGTCATGTACCAAGGACCATGTGCAGAAGTGACTCTATTACTACATATGGACCACTTTCATGGGTGCCAGGGATACTTCTGGACACGGAGCCCCTCCCATTTCTGTTACCAAAGACTGACTGATATAAAGGTGAGAACAGGAATAAAACTATGCAACGAATTAGGACATGTCAACTGGATAAGTGAGTGTGCAGATAACTGATGCAGGAGAGGAGCTGCTGACACTTAGGTGATGTTTGGAAAGCTCTCAGGGTCGGAGAAGGCAGCCTCTACGAGTCTGTTGGAGGACGGTGCCTCAGGGAGATAGACTTGGGAACAGTGTCTAATGGCTCAGAGGCAGAAGCTGACTTAGAGTGTGGAGCTCCCAGAAGGGCTGAGATTTAGAGCAGAGGGAGGCAGAGGGAGGGCAGTGGAGGATGCTGGCCTACAGGGTGTGGAAAGAGCCAAAGCCTTTGAGAGAAGCAGGGCCGTGATTGGATTCCCATGTTAACAGAATGCCAAGGCTGGCCTGCTCAGAACAGGCCACAGTGGGTCATGGAAGAGCTGCAAGAAGAGCATGTCCGTCACTGTCACTGGATGCCTGAGGAAAATGATTCACAAGGAGTACAGGTTTCTTTCAGCTCATGATTTCATAGTCATTTGCCACTGCCGTGGGGCTGTGGTGACACAGGACACCATGGAATTAACATATGGTGGAGGCCTGTTCACCCCATGAAAGGTAGGAGAGGTGAAACAGACACACAGAAAGGAATCAGCCATAGTTCCAAGAGCCATTTCAGGTATGCATACCCAGTGACCTTTCTGTTCCACTCCATCCTTCTCCCCTACACATTCCATTACACTCAGACTGCCACCAGCTGGGGGCCATCATTAACATACACGTTTTAGGGGACATTAGATCAAAGTTGTGTGTACTGAAGGGGAAGAGCTACTTGGCCTCCTGGAGGAGGTGCAGAGGCAGGCACCTGGCGAATCCCACGGTGAATGTGTGCTGCCTCAGTTGGAAACTCAGATAAACAGGGATCTAACAGCTTTTGAGAGAAAAGAACTGGAGCCCCGTCAAGATGCTTCCTGAGAATCAGGAATGGGGGTCCCTGCTCCTGCAAGAGGCTGGTGAGAGGGAAAGGTGATAATGCTAAGGGATGTCTGCTGTGCACATGGTTACGTCAGGCAGGCCTGAGAACAAGCCTGTGGAGGGAGGAGAGGGCCAGACACAGCTAGTCAATGCCATTCTGGGAAATGTGACACCCACAGGGGTGCGAACAGTGAGAACAGAAAGCAAGTAAGAAACACAGCTGTGCCTGAAGACCTTAGCAACAGCAGATGTTTGCTTATTACTTGTGATAATTTATTTGAGTTGTTCTTGGATTTTTTATAAGGCACTTTCAGCTTATAAAAGTAAATGTAGAAACTAAAACTAAGAAATTAGGGAGAGAGAGGTGGGGCTCAGAGTTTAAAAAATCACTTACTGCTCTTGCAGAGTACCTGGGTGTGGGTCCCAGCACCCACACAGCCTTTTGTAACAGCTCCTGGGCCCGCTTTTTCTGGACCTCTCAGGCACCAGGCACACACATGGGACACAGACCTATAGTCAGTCAAAACATGAATCTATTCATACATAAGCAAACATTTTAAATTAAAAGTTAGCATCCTAGGGCAGAATGTAATTTTCGTGGATATTCATCTCTTCCCTTTATCATCATCTTAGTTATATTACTGACAAATACAAGTTGGGCTTATTTGTAGTGACTCTGAAGCACATGTTCTCTGACACGCTGAATCTAAGTGTGCAATAGGTGCGAGCGCACAGCCTCACTCGCAACTTGTGCTCATGTGGAGATTGGTTTCTGGTCTTGTTTGTTGTTCTTTGCTTCGTCATCAGAAAATCTGAAATTTAATCTGAGCAGTTTTGAAATGTGCAGCTCAAGTGTGGTCACCGTGTGGTGTGGGTGATTTCCAGCACTTATTTCTGCTCTTAAACGGTCACTTGCAGTTTCACCGATGTGCTGACTACAGTCCTTTCTGTGAGCTGAGACTTTTCTGATTGGAGTAACTTGCCACAATGGGGATTGCACATAAATTACCACAGTGGAGTAACCACCTTTCTATGCCTGTCTTGCATAATAGCATCCAAATTCGTCTGTTTTTGCAAATGATGAAATTTTCTCCTTTTTAAATCTTCTCCTCTTCCTCCTCTTCCTCCTCCTCCTTTTTTCCTTTCCCTCCTTTTCTCTCTCCTCCTCCACTTCTCTCTATCCATTTATCTTTTCCAGTCTTCCACTGATGAATATTCAGTTTGGTTCCATTTCTTGGCTTCATTATTAATATTTCTAATAACAGGTCTGCATTGAGGCCATTGGATTTTTAGTTTTTTTGCAGACTCTCCTTATGAATTAGCACAATGGTTGTGGTAAATTGTGTCCTCACACCAGAGCCATTACAATGTCCCCTTCAATTATTGGAGGTCAGGCCTCTATCCTCACCTTCGCAAGATTAGAATCGCCACGGCCATTCTATACTTAGAGAAGGGAGGAGATGTTAGGGGCAGCCCTGTGTATACACTGAAGGCCTAAAATCAGCCATAGGCCTAAAATCAGCAATAGGCCTGACATACATACATGCTAACACAAAGTCTTGGGTCTCTGTGGAAAAACACTGAAACAGCAGGCTATAAGCTAATGTAAACAGGCAGCTTCTGTGGAAATTTACCAGCCCAAGTAGTCATAGATCTTACAAGTAGGCAGCCTTGGTGGACAGTACCAACTTAGATAAGGACAAGTGAATCATAGGCAGAGTCATAGTGACCTGTCACCTGAACCTACACCCAGCTGATACCCTGTTCTGAATGGTATCCGTACTCCTCCTGAACACCTATGCTCCAGTGTCATTCCCTTCCCCACATCCGGACTTTTTGTGTTTATAACCCTGTGCGAATAAGTAAATTACGATGTGATTTAAATAATTAAATAAAAAAGGAAGTAAAAAAATTGTGTCCTCACAGTAGTGTGAATTTTCTTTTCCCCACACCCTTGAAACACTCATCTTTTATTAAAAAAATTAATTTATTCATATTTTATGTATATGGATGCTTTGTCCATGTCCAAGCAGTGTTCACAGAAGTCAGAAAAAAGCACTAGATGTATATGTATGTATATGTATATGTAATCATGTATATATTTATTAAGAATGACATTTGCTTCTTTTAAGATTTTATTTTGGTGTGTGTGTGTGACATGAGTGCTGGACTCTGATCTCCTGGGACTGGAGATCCCAGTGGTTGGGAGCTGTCTGACATGGGCTCTGGGAACTGGACTCAAGTTTTTGTTTTATTATTATTATTATTATTTTAGAGTAGCAAGTGCTCTTAACTACTGAGTCAACTCTCCAGCACCCAGGATTTGATGTGAATGTAGGACTTCAAATATACTAGGTAAGTATGGGAAGTACCCTTGGACACTTCCAGGCCTCTGTGACCTTTATTTTGAGATACAGTTTCACGGAGTTGGCCAGTTTGACCTTGAAGATACTCCACAGTTCAGGCTAGCCTGGACTGTGTGATCCTCCTGCTCCAGTTGGTGAAGTTGCTGGGATTATGAACCCACCAAAGCTATATAAGTTTAGTTTTTAAAATGCAATCCTGTTTATCTATTTGTTTTTTGTTTCCTGCAGTTTTTCTAATATCCTCAAATGTATTATTTCATAGACCAGTGTAACATGAGCTGGTAATGTTTCATCAGTACTTTTTACAGCCTTAGGTCCTGCATTTAGGTTTTCATCTATTTTGAGCAATTTTAGTATGTGGTGTTGGTTTACTGACAGCAGTTATTTGAAGAAGGGGAGGGCTGGAAAGGGGAAGTTTAGGAGATGGATGAGGCAGTAGTACATAGTAACTGAAAAGTCTGGTTGCAACACAGAGGAGCCATGGGTGGGAGCTTCTGCTCTCTCTTTTCCCCATTAATTAATTTATTTATTCACATTACATTCTAATCAATGCTCCTCCACCTCCTGGTCCACCTCTCACACAGTCCTTCATCTCTCCCCTTATCTTCTGAGAAGGTGGATTCCCCCCCCCATCCCCCATCCCTCCTGACCTGGTATGTCAAGTCTCTGTGTGGCTTCGTCCACTGAGGCCAGACAAGGCTGCCCAGTTAGGGGAACAAGATCCACAGACAAGCAACAGATTTAGGGACAGCACCTGCTCCAGCTGTTGGGGACCTCACATGGGTGGGGGCGTGGTAAGGTCTAGCCCATGCACGCTCTTCGGTTGGTTGTTCAGTCTCTGAGAGTCCCCAAAGGCCCAGGTTAGTTGACTCTGTTGGTCTTCCTCTGGAGTTTCTATCCTTTCTGGGTCCCTCAATCTCTGCTTTCTTATTTTTCTGAGAATTACTTGACAAGTCTGTCCTCAAGAACCTCTAATGGCACCTGGCACAGTCACATACAGTGGTCATCAGAAACAGATATCTCTCTTTCATGGCTCAGGAACATGTGAATCTGAAGTCAGGTTCCCTGGGTGCTTATCTGTGTATCACATGGCTGTCTGTTTCCTACTGCCACCCATGCCTTTGTGGTCATGAGGCCTCATCTTGAAGATGCATCCGTTTCCCTCTACTTCTCCTTAAAACACTTGTGGTTATGCCAACTGGATTGCACAAGGTTCTTCATCACATCTGCTTCTGCTAAACTTTTTTATAGAAGGGAAAAGTAACATTTACAGGTTCCAAGAAGCAGGGCTTGGATTCCCATGGGTTCTGCGCAGTCAGCTGAGCTACCCTGCATCTGTCTGCCCCAGGGGCATCCCTCCATCTGTCTGCCCCAGGGGCATCCCTCCATCTGTCTGCTCCAGGGGCATCCCTCCATCTGTCTGCCCCAGGGGCATCCCTCCATCTGCCTGCCCCAGGGGCATCCCTCCATCTGCCTGCCCCAGGGGCATCCCTGCATCTGTCTGCCCCAGGGGCATCCCTCCATCTGTCTGCCCCAGGGGAATCCCTGCATCTGTCTGCTCCAGGGGTATCCCTGCATCTGTCTGCCCCAGGGGCATCCCTCCATCTGTCTGCCCCAGGGGAATCCCTGCGTCTGTCTGCCCCAGGGGCATCCCTCCATCTGTCTGCTCCAGGGGCATCCCTCCATCTATCTGCTCCAGGGCATTCCTGTATCCATCTTCCCCTTGAGCATCTCTCTATGTTCCCCAAGGGGATCCCTGTATCCATCTGCCCATGGGGCATTCCTGAATATTCCAGATTGGGCCCCCTTGACTATCTTTGCTCTGTTCTTTGTCCCTTACATATTTAGTGGGCTACTCATGTGATACACACTTGAGACCAACAGTCTGCTGTTCAGAAAGGGACTGTAAAAGAGGGAAAAGTGACTCACAGGAGAAAATATCTAAGAATAGGTGTCTGTAGCCACAGTACATGAATGATTCTTAAACAGTGCACAGACAGCTAAACATCACTCCAGTTTTAATTTTTTTTTTAAAGTAGTTATTTTACATCAAGGAAACAAGTATAAATGATAGCATGTGAAAGTTAATTGAAAGAAAACATAAAATCCAAATGAAGCCATCTGAATGAGCTGTTGCTGTCCAGAGACTGTTGTTGTGTTTGGCTTCTGAGTTTCTACAGTGGCATTCCTCAACACATCTGTTTCACGGGATGGTGTAGAAGGCATTACCACAATATAAATGTGTAGAGGTCAGAGAACAACTTGCAGGAGGAAGTTCTCTCCTCCCAGCATGTAGGACCTGGAGATCGAACTTGTGTCCTTGGGTTTAGGGACAGCACCTTTACTGCTGACCCATCTTGCTTCTTTAACAATTCCTTACATGTTTTTGTTTGTTTGTTTGTGTTTTTTTTTTTTTTTTTTTTTTTTTTTTAGGTTTTTCGAGACAGGGTTTCTCTGTGTAGCCCTGGCTGTCCTGGAACTCACTCTGTAAACCAGGCTGGTCTCGAACTCAGAAATCCACCTGCCTCTGCCTCCCAAGTGCTGGGATTAAAGGCATGCGCCACCACAGCCCGGCCACATGATTGTAATATGATGTAATCATATTACCTCATGATATTCACCTCTATTACCCACCCACTCCTTTCTCTCTGCTCCCCCTGAATCTCAAAATGCCCCTTGCCTACCTTCTTGTTACAAGTAACTGTTCTCTGAGCCTACAAACTTCCATCTAATGGAGTTCAGCTGTACCTCCTTGTGAAAGATCACCGTAGCTGGGCCACATAGAAGGGTAAAGTAGATTTCTACCACCTGGTAACACTCACTGCATGTGCTCCGGGAGAGGGGCTAGACTACATAGAGTCTGGAGGAGACCAGAGGAAGAGCTCCATGTGCAGCTATGGGGAAGCCCTCTCTGGTATTAGTTATATACGGCAACTTGAAGAGCAAGTCAATAGGGAATGACTGTCTGTGTTTTATAATTCAAGACAGATAGCTTTCTCTAGTTCAGTGTCATAAATATCAAGGATGGCTGCACAAGTATTGACAGAAGCTAGTGATGGCCATAGAGGTAAGAAATCACAGACCTGTGGCCACACCAAGTAATTTCAAAAATTGAATGAACTGTCAGTGACTGACAGGGCTAGTCTTATAGATGAATTAAACTTTCAGAAGGATCATTATTGCTCCTGCTCCTACAAGGATGAGGAACCTGTGAAATCTAAGCAGAGATGAACATTGTATGCTCCAATCTGGAGCTAGGGGAAGGTCCCAGATGGAGCAGCGTTTGAGGTTCATAGACACTGAGACCTGAGGAATAAAATCACAAAGGAAAGACAAGTCTTCAGACACCACCCTGGGTCCCTCATCACTCAGAGCCAGGGAGAGGAGGTGGAAGAAAGCAAGAAAGCTGGGAGGAGAAGCCACTGAACACCTATGAGGAAAGTGCAGAGCCAGGTCCTGTGGTCACAAGTGACATGGGATCAAGGAAGGGGCTTCGTATCAGTCTTAGATGCTGCAGGTTTAGGAAACCAGGGGTGAGATGACTCTGGGATTCCACTGAGTAGATCAAGTAGGAAGACATCTCTGGTGAGTGATGGAAGTTAAAGGGAGAAAGAGAGAGAGAGAGAGAGAGAGAGAGAGAGAGAGAGAGAGAGAGAGAGAGCTTGCATGTGTATGTGTGTGTGTGTATGTGCACACACACACCCATACACACACACACACACACATGAGCATTGTGGTTGCTAAGAACACCATAGGGAAACCTTGCAATTAAACAGAGCTAGAAAATAGGCCAGTATCAGGAAGTGGTCATATTCTGTAATCACTGGCCACATCCAGTAACATTAGGATGCCCCATGTACCTGTCTGTGAAGGGCATCTCATGTCCAATGCAAATCACACTGTTATGATCTCATGTCTTATGCTAGTGGCATTGCCATATCATCTCTACCACATGGAAGTCCGCAAGAACTTGTGGGATAAAATGGTATTCTATCTCTTTCTAGCTCACTTGAATGTCCCTCTTTATTTAGCAGTCTGTCTTTATCCTTCTAGCACCTGATCATCTTTGCATTGCTGCCTTTCTGCAGATCCAGTGCTCTGCACACACAGTCTTTCAAAGAGATCTGCTGGAGGGGGAGGAGTCATGAGCAACAGATGGATGGCCTTATGAAGGACCCACCACCCCTCAAGGCTTGATTTCCCCGTGTGTAGAATAGGCCAAGTAGCATTTTCTACCTAGTTTTTGCGATTGTTTTGTTTAGTAGATCTTCCAAAAAGCAAATAAATGCTATCCATATTGAAAAATGTTCTAAGTAATATTGTGTTGGCTAGTTTTAGGGCAACTTTACACAGACTGAAGAAATCAGAGAGGAGGAAGCCTCAAATGAGAAAATGACTCCATAAAACAGGGCTGTAGGCAAGCCTTAGGGCCCAGCCCATTGTGAGCAGTGTCACTCCTGGCTTGGTGGTCATGGGTTCTATAAGAAAACAGGCTAAACAATCCATAAGGAGCAAGGCGGTAAACAGCACTGCTCCACGGCCTCTACATCAGCTCTTGATTCCAGGATTTTGCCCTGTTTGAGTTCCTGTTCTGACTTCCTTCAATGATGAACAGAAATTTGGAAGTGTAACCCAAATAAACCCTTTCCTCCCCAGGTCATGATGTTTATCACAGCAATAGCAACCCTAACTAAGATAGATGACGTCAGAAACTGTTCCCTGATGAGTGTGTTCACTTCAGAGACCCTGTCCACCACTATTGGATTCCATTCTCCATGTCCCTCTGTGACTCTTCTATTTCCTTTTCATGTAGGGCCTACAGAAGGATCCTAAGCTACACAGCACTGCTGAGCCCTCATGCTCTTCAAAGAGGCCTCTGCTTCAGAGTCAGATCAGAGCATATATTACATGCTTCCCCTACCCTAGTACTCAGACATCCAGACCCACTGAAGAGATGTCAGGAGCATCACTCTCATCCTGAGCACCTTTGTTCTCTATGAATGCCCATGCTCAGAAATTTCAAATCCCCATCAGCAATGGTTACAGACTGCTATATGTATAAATATCTCATTGGGTGGAAAATTATTCAACACTGAAGTCAAAGATATAGGGTCAAGTGTGTGCTCTTTCATTTGTCTAACAGTGTGACAACAGGAAAGACATTGTCCCCTCTAGGTCTTGTTTTCCTCCTCTGTATAATGAATGTCAAGATTCCTACATCTTAATGTTTCAATATGAGTCAACAAAGGCTCTCACCAAGGACACTGCAGGAATCCTGGTGAAGGGAGAAGGTGGGAATACTGATTCTTACTGCTTGAAGAACTTGGCCCACAGGCTCAGTGTGATCTCTGTATATATGGTACCACCCCCACCTCAGCCTCACTTCCTGCTTGAAACCCTATAGAAAACCCTTTCCTGTCCTGACTTGCATCCAGCCTCCTCTCTCTTCACTCAGACTTCCCTTCTTGCAATCTCTACTTCTGCCCTATGTTCTGCTTTAGGTAAAATGACATATAGGAATGAGAGGAGTTTGTACACCAGAAAGCTGACCACACTGAAAATACCTCTCCAACTTGCCCCCTCCCCCCCTCAAAAAAGCAATAATTGAAAAACTTTTCAACTTTGCCATCTAGACAAGGAATCAAAAGCTCATCTTTTTTTTTTTTTAATTAAGGCCCAGATGGTGAATTTGTCAGTCTTGGAAACCCTCATGGTCTGTGCTGCAGCTATTGCTGAGGTGGCTGATCGAGTGACTAAAGGGTAACAGACTGAACAGGTAACTGAGGAGAGAATGAACAGGTGACTCGGGGGTGACAAAATAAAACAAGTCCCAGTCTAATGATCAGGCTAGTTTATGGTGAACTGTGATCCTGTGTCATTGTAACTCGGCCCTCATGTATCCTTACAGAGTCTGTCACAGCCTAGCACATCCTTAGGGGACCTAGGTTCACAGATTGAACATGTTCTGCCATGGAAGGAGGATAGCATATGTGACATGGCAATAAACCTTCTTGTCAGGAAAGGTTTGGGGCACAGGGTGGCAGATGCTTTCTCTGTACCCCACCTTTCCCTTCCCACTCTCCTTCCATCTTGTACACAACCTCATCTCATAGACAACCTTGACTCTCTGTGGACTGTACCCTGCATTATTTAGGGCAGATTGTGTAGACAACTTGCTTGTGGGAACACGTGGCATACTCTGAATGATGCCAGGTGCCAGTTTACGCAGGCTGCAGTAACAGATGACTACACAAAAGTAGATTAAATCACTTTCTCAGTTTGAGAAACTGAAAGTCCCAGATCAGGATGTGCACAGGGTAGTCTCCTTTTTTATCCTGTCCTGTGTCATCACACGTTCATTGGGCATGTGACTCTTTTAATAAGGACACAGGTGTTCTACATTAGAGCCATACCAATAACATCAATTAACTGAATGTCTTTTATAATATCTTGTTCCAGATACACTCATATTCTAACAGGTTCTGAGGCTTCTGCACATGAACTTGAACAGGATCCAGTGCATTCAATGAAGCTCCAGGACTGCACACATCTGACTGTGCAGAATGGTCTTGCCCCTTCCCTAAGAAGGACTATAGATAGTAGGAAACCCAGCCCATACCAGCAGTAGCTGGACCTTCTTCTTGTGATGCCTCAGAGGAAAAGGAAGACTCTTCTCGTTCTCCCCATATACTTCTGAGAACCCTCAATCTGTCTGCCAGGACCTGGCCCAGATGGAACATCTCCCTCCCTGGAGCTGTTGCTGGGGATTCATCAGCAGCACATCTGGGTTTTCTGATTCAAATATGGGAGGTTCAAAAGAAACAGCTAGTCAGGCCTCCTCCCCTGTGCTCTCTGATATTGATAAAGATATTCGTGAGAGACCAGCAGCTTTCCCCATTTTCATCTGTACCAATATGTTTTCCCTCCAATGACTGAACATTTGGGAATAACTTTTAAGTACTATTTGTGCTTAGAGCAGGTCAAGTGGCAATCATGGATACTGTCAACTGAGCTTCTGTTCTCACAAGTACTCAGCCTCTTGTTTTAAAATGACAATGCTCAGGCAGTCCATTGTCACAAAGAATAAACCTTCAAAGATTTGTAACTGTCACTTTGCAGTGACAACCATGGGGTTGTGTGTGCCATGCCTTTGGCACATATGTGACATGCTCCTCATGACAGTGTCACATGGAATACAGCCCTGAGATCTCTTTTTGTCATTTCTTTTTATTGCCAATCCCTCAGCCCTCAGGCCTCAGCTCTTGCTGAAAGAATAGCTCTTGCACTGCCTTGCCTCCTGCACTGGCATTGACATCTACCTGGTCCTTACTGGACAAAGTATCCTTGGCAGGATAGCCAGGTGCTGAGGTGTGCCATTGAATTTGTGTACTGAAATTCCAGGATGCATGGCAAAGTGGGACCAAGAGGGAAGTCTGGGTATGACTCAAGTGTCCAATAATTACCTCCTTGATCTGTTTCCAGCCCTTTCTTTAGTACTAGGGATTATCCTGATGTTGAGTAACCATCCAGTGGAGTTCAGGAGAGGAAATTCAGCCATCCTCTCAATGCTGTCTTATATTATCTCTGTTCATGACACCTCTCCAGAAGAATACCCTTGAGTGTCACAATCCTGAAGTGCCCCACTGACATCTTATCCCTACTAGACAGAGAACCCTTGGCAGGATAGCCAGGTGCTGAGGTATGCCCCTGAATCTGTGTACTAGAATTCCAGGATGCATGGCAAAGCAGGATGAGGAGGGAAGTTTGGGTGTGACTCTGGGATCTGCCAAAGATACCCTGTACAAAGAGGAATTTGAGTTCTGGGAGAGAGAGACTTGTGTGGACAAGAGCATCTAGATAAATTGTGTTTTTCATCTGAGATTCTGGATGAAGCTGAGGTCCTGTGATAGGGAAGGTGGGAATTCAATGATTGGATTCTACCTCATGCTGGTGCCTCATTGAGTAGTCTAGGTCTATGTGTGCTACCTGCTCTTTTGGCTTTCTTAAGGTGTGGAAATTTCTACCAATCATGAAAGAGTGACAATGAGAAAACATTGTGTGACTCAATTCTTAAGAGGAATGTACAAGTCGGGCAGTAGTGGTGCATGTCTTTAATCCCAGCACTTGGGAAGCAGAGGCAGGTGGATTTCTGAGTTCGAGGTCTTACAGAGTGAGTTCCAGGACAGCCAGGGCTACACAGAGAAACTCTGTCTTGAACTCCCCCCCCCCCCCCGCAAAAAAAGAGGAATGTACATACTAGGTAACATGAGGTCATATGGGATAACACCAGGTTTGTCAGTAACCTGAACATTTGTGGAGATGGCAGACCACAACCTTGAGTGTTGAGTGTAGGAGGAATGGGTAAGCTGGGGTGGGAAGGTTTAGCAGGTTAGAACAGACACTCTGAATGACTGAAGCTGCCTCTGGGATTCAGGATGTCTCTACTCACTTGCTGTCTAGACCTAGGATTGTAATGTAGCAGTATAGAGGCCTTGTAGGTCAAAGCTTCCTGAAGGATGTAGTTTGGTTGTATGTCAACTTGAGTGATTATATAGAAAAGGTGCACATACAGGTGGGTCCTTCTCTGTCCCAAGAAAATGTCTCTTCCTGAGATAAGTAACATTCCCCAAGATCATCAAGAGTCTGCCACTCCCGGAGAAAAGACAGAGAGAGAAATAGAAAGATGATAGCTGGTACAAGGACTGGTTTTCAACCTCTCCATGGTTGTCAACCCTACTTCCTCCCATCTTGGGACCATTAATTGGGTTATTTTTGCTGATTTCTTTTGGTCCTGGCCTTAAATAGGCTGACTAACTTTGTGATACAACAGATAGATAATTTGGTAGCAAAACCTATTCAGATACATTAGCATAAGTTAGCTATGGAGGGCCACGAGACTCAAGATGAGGTTGTTACTCTATCCAGGGTGTTCCCAAACCCATGTGCACCCAATCTAGAAGAAGGGACTTCCACACCTAGACCAAGCAGAGAGGGGCCACCCAGAACCCCCTCTGACTGGTGATCTGAATTCTTGCTTAGGCTGCGAGGCTAAGCACTGCAAGGGAATATAAATAAAAGTTAAAAATATCTCTCTGGGTTCCCTGAGGGACAAGCCTGACTGCATAGGGGTTGATGTCAAAAGTATCCCCTCTCCAGGAAAAAGACATCGGGATGGGTATGGCACTCATGCCTCACTGGACAACGACAGGAGGACCTGAGCCATTACAAGGTCCCCTTCAATTATTGGAGGTCAGGCCTCTATCCTTGCCTTCTCAAGATTAGAATCATCAAGGCCCTTCTATACTTAGAGAAGGGAGGAGATGTCAGGGGCAACCCTGCATATACACTAAAGGCCTAAAATCAGCCATAGGCCTAAAGTCAGCAATAGGCCTGACATACATACATGCTAACACAAAGTCTTGGGTCTCTGTGGAAAAACACTGAAACAGCAGGCTATAAGCTATTGTAAACAGGCAGCTTTGGTGGAGGGCTGCCAAGACTGAGTAGTCATAGATCTTACAAGTAGGCAGCCTCGGCGGACAGTACCAACTTAGATAAGGACAAGTGAATCATAGGCAGAGTCATAGTGACCTGTCCCCTGAACCTACACCCAGCTGATACCCTGTTCTGAAAGGTATCTGTACTCCCCCTGAACACCTATGCTCTGGTGCCATTCCCTTCCCCACATCCTGCCTTTTTGTGTTTATAACCCCTATGTGAATAAGTAAATTACGATGTGATTTAAATAATTAAATAATTTTTTTTAAAAAAGAGTCTGCCACTAACACAGGCAGCACATAGCCCAACATGCTCATTCTGTGGCTGAGACTCTGTCTTTCTGTTGAGACCCTTCCCCACAGTTCCACCAAGACTTAGTCCACTTGCACTCTTTCTTCATTCTCTTGGCTTCTGTAGCATAACCCCAAGGGCTATCTGTGCTGCTCTGAGTATAGCTTGTCTTCTCAATACCCATGAGGCCAAGGCAGGAGGATTGGAAGATCTAGACAAGCCTGAGCTACACGGTGAGATCCTATCTCTAAGAACAAAACAAGATTGACGCTAGTAGGTCTGGGAGCTTGAAGACAAGAAATCTCTCCTGGTTGGTGAAAATTGGGAAGAGAAGGAAAGTCAAAGGAGGTGAACAATATGGTAGCTAAGGATATGTTTGAGAATTGTTGCAGTAAATCAGAGTTGAAAAGCAGCCCAGCAGCAGGAAATGGTTGAATCTGCAATTACCAGTCATCTCCAGCAGCACTGATACTGTAGCTCCAGGATTCCCTATGCACGTGTTCTGTCTGTGACGGTCATCTCACACCTTGTGCTAACAGGTGTCCTCTCCCATGGTGTCCTCACCACATAGATACCCACAAGGAAAGGATAGGATCTAATGAAACTTTTGCCTCCTCAGCCTGGAGGTACAGTTGGCAGTGCTGTGATGAGTTAATAATCTCTCTTCACTATGCTAACACCCAAGCCAAGAAGCCCATCTGAAATGGGAATTTACGGTTTTGCTGGAGACTCAGTTATGTCATGTTGCTGAAAGCTGTCTTATGAGAGGATGGTTTGCTGAAGCAGACGCTTGAGAGTACATATGATGTTTGGAAAGAATAAAAATATAGCCCAACAGACATTACATGATGCCCTTGCATTGCTTCACCTTGCTGGTCTTCTCTGATTTTTGCTTGTCGTAACTTCATGGAGAGAAGTGTGCTTGGAGAATTATCCTGCTGATTTGTATTTGGTGTTTTGCTAGTGGACTGGATTGCAGACGATGAAGATTGGAATTGCTCCAGAGGATAACTCTTCTGCTTCTTCTTCTTCTACTTCTTCTTCTTCTTCTTCTTCTTCTTCTTCTTCTTCTCCTTCTCCTTCTCCTTCTCCTTCTCCTCTCTCTCCTTCTCCTCCTCCTCCTCCTCCTCCTCCTCCTCCTCCTCCTCCTCCTCCTCCTCCTCCTAAACAGGTTCACATCCCCCTTGTCCTATTAACCATCTCCCTTCTCCTTCCTTTGGTTAGTGGGCTATAAGGGAGGCTGAAGCATTTAAGAACCCTTATTAAAGTGGATTTTGAAAAAAGTATCTAAGCCTATACCCATCTCTGCATTTTTTCTGTAAGTTAAGTGCTGTGTTAGTTTGTTTCCTATTTCTGTGAGAAACTTCATGACCAAAATCAACTTGAGGAAGAACAAGTTTATTTTAGCTAACAGTTATAACCACCATTGACAGAATCTAGGGCAGAAACTCAAGGTAAGAACCTAGAGACAAGAACTGAAGCAGAGACCATGGGAAATAATGCTTACTGGCTTGCTCTCTATGGCTTTCTCAGACTGCATTTTTATACAGCACCGCTGACAGTGGAATGGCCCTCATACATCAATCATCATCAAGAAAATGCCCCCACAGACTTGTTTACAGGCCAACCTGTAATGACAAAGAACAACACACTGAGCAGTTTAAACCACAGGTTTGTTTTCTCAGTTCTGAGGCTGGAGTCTCAGATCAGGGTGTGCTTGTGGCAGAGTCCTCCTATGGCCTCTCTTGTCAACCTGAAGATAGTGTCTCCTATGTTTGTACATTCTTTGCCCTGTGTGTTTCTATATCCAAAGCTCCTCTTCTAATGAGAATACAGTGGTTTTGGGTTAGAGCCATGCTGATTGCCTCACTACAACCCTTTAAACAGTTTGTTCCGGACACAGTTACAGTCTTAGGAACTGGGGAATTAGGACTTGAAAACATGAACTTTGACCTGATTCATCCCATGATGCTCTGTGAGAGTAGACATGTGACTATGTAGAGAGTGGTTCTGTCTTTTCCCTAGGTAGAACAAAAGAAATCAGGGAGACCAGTCCCTAATGTTCCTTGGGAAACTTCATAGAAGGAATTCCTGTAGGCTGTGGACAATGAAGAATGGCTTGCTGAGGACATGAGTCTAAGAACGAACACTGAAGACAGACAAGGTGGCCCATGTGAATTCTTACACAAGTTAAACACCCAACCTCCATGAGTCTGCAACTCTCATGTCATTGTGACCTAGGATGGTGGTCCTGGGGTGTATAAGAAGGCAAGTTGAAAACTCTAGGAGATGGACTGGAGGAAGTGAAAACAGGAGAGCTGTCCTGCCTCTCGCAGTGTGCAGCACTCAGGATAGCAGGAATCAGTGAGCCTACACCTCATCCTGGAAGCACAATAAAGCTGGCCCTGGTGGTGCGAGTAAAGGTAAGCTTCCCCCTCACCAACACATAGGGTGTGAGTGTGGGAGAGATGGCCTCACCGCCTAGCCTGGGCAGCATGGGAGAGTTAGCCCTGAGGACATAAAAGTAGGTGAGTTTTCCCCACCCTCACCTTGCCTAGGCAGCACAGTAGAGCTGGCCGTGGAGGTGTGTGTGGGGGGAAGCCAGCCCTGAGGATGTAATAATGGGTGATCTTGATCTGCTCCTTGCCTGGGCAGTGGTGAAGAGCTGGCCCAGGTGGCATGGGTGCCGTGTGGGAGAGGTGGCACTGCTGGTATGAGCACGGAAGAGCTGGCAGGCTACCACCCAGGCCACATCAAGGGCTTTGAGTTGGCCCATACCAACATCTCTACCATCTATTAACTGCTGGAGTGTGTGAAGGGACTAGTCCTCCAGAACCAAAGCTGCAAGATCTCCATGACACAGGGCAACAGCAGGATATCTGAGAGGAGTCCCAGTGAGGGTCTGCTAATAGTATAGCAGAAGCTGGAGGCCTCATTGAACAGGACCAATGACTCACTGAAATGTCCATTTGCATGAAAAGCTGTTTGGGCAAAAAGGGTATATACTGTATGACAAACTGTGACACACCAGAGCTTCATAGTGAGATGTTTTATTTGTCTTCTTTTGGGGGAAGGTTGCAAGGGCACAGGGTGGATATGGAAGTATGGGGAGATGAATGGGATTAGGGTGCATGATGTGAAATAAACAATGAATCAATAAAAAGGATTTTTTTAAAAGGTCCTTGATCCCCTTGGACTTGCATTTTGTAGCAGATGATGAATATGGCTCTACTTGCATTCTTCTACATGGAGACATTCAGTTAGACCAGCACCATTTGTTGATGATGCGTTCTGTTTTCCATTGTATGGTTTTGGCTTTTTTGTTTTTTGTCAAAAATCAAATGTTCAAAAGTATATGGGTTCCTTTATGGGTCTTTCTTTGATTCTATTCTATTGATCAACCTGTCTGTTTCTGTAACAATACCATGCAGTTTGTTTGTTTTTTTATCACTATTGCTCTATAGTACAGCTTGAGATCATGGATGGTGATACCTCCAGAAGTTCTTTTATTGTTTAGGCTTGTTTTGGCTATCCTGGGGTTTTTGTTGCTGTTTTTCCATATGAAGTTGCTCTTCCAAGGTCTGTAAAAATTTGTGTTGGAATTTTGATGGGGATTGCTTTGAATCTGTAGATTGCTTTTGGTACAATGGCCAATCCTACCAATATTAAGCCTACTTATCCGTGAGCATGGAGGATCTTTCCATCTTCTGATATCTTCTTCAATTCCTTTCTTGAAGCTCTTATCACACAGGTCTTTCACTTGCTTGGTTAGAGTTATACCAAGATGCTACCTCCTGTAGCCAGACAGGAACCCCAGTGGAGGGATAAAAGGACACCAACTCACCCACAAAACTTTCAATCCAAAATTTGTCCTGCCTAAAAGAAATGCAGGGATAAAGATGGAGCAGACTGAAGGAATGCCCAACCAATAACTGGCCTAACTTGAGTTTCATCCCATGGGCAAACACTAATCCTTAACATTGTTAATGATATTCTGCTATACTGGCAGATAGGAGCCTAACATAACTGTCTTCCGAGAAGCTCTACCTAGCAGCTGACAAGCAGATACAAACACCCACAGCCAAACATTGGATGGAGGACAGAGACCCTTATGGAAGGGTTGAGGGAAGGATTGAAGGCCCTGAAGGGGATAGGAACACCACAGGAAGACCAATGGAGTCAACTAACCTAGATCCCTGGGAGCTCTCAAAGCATATATGGGCTGGACCGAGGACCTTGGCACATATGTGGTAGATGTGTAGTTCAGTCTCCATGTAGGCCCCCAACCACTAGAACAGAGGTTCTCCCCTAAAGCTGTAGCCTGACTGTGGCATTTGCTCCTTATCAAGGCTGCCTTGTCTGTCCTCAGGGGGAGAGGATGAGCCTAATCCTGCAGAGACTTGATGCCCGAGGATTGGTGGATAAGGGGGAGGCACCATCTCAGAGGATCGGGGAGGGACTCTGTGAGGGGGAGACTGGGAGAGGGCAGCCTTTGGTATGTAAAAATAACCAAAAAAAAGTTCAAAAAAGAAAAAAGGAAACGATCAATTCAAGATTACAAGATAGTAGACCGCATTACTCTATGGCTCCTGCATCAGTTCTTGCCTCCAGGTTTCTTCCTTGAGTTCCTGCCCTGACTTCCCTGGATCATGGACTACAAGATTAAAGATGAAACACAAGCTTTCCTCTCCAGGTTGCTTTTGGTCATGATGTTTTATCACAGCCATAGAAACTCTAAAACAAAAATTGATACCAACTCTTTCTTTCTGCTGCCTGCCAATCAAGATGTAGAACTTGTGGCTCCTTTGCCAGTATCATGATACTGATACTGTGGGCTGCCATGTTTTACTCCATGATGACAAAATTAAGCCAGCCAAAATTAAATGTTTTTTTTTCTGTTTATAAAACTTGCTGTGGTCATAGTGTCTCTTCACAGCAATAGAAATCCTAACTAAAACAAAAGTTGGTACCAGGGACTGGGGTGTCACTGAGATAGATTTTTTCTTAGACATGCTTTTGTTTAGAAAAGTATGGGACATTTTGGACTAGAAAAATGATTGGACATTTCAAGCAAGGCTTAATGGAAAATACTATCAGGAGCATGGAGGTGGTGCTGAGGGTGATTTGAACTGTGGAGGTCAGGTTGATATTTGGCAAGGAATGTGGCTACTTTTTGCCCTTGTCTGAAAAGTCTGCCTGATGCTAAATTGAAGGGTTTTAGATTAATTGCATTGGCAGAAGAGATTTCCAAATAGCCTCTGTTGACTGTGTCTTGTAGTTACTAGTGGCTAGTCTTATGCAAATCTATAATAAAAAGAAGCAAACTGAGCAAAGAAAACTACAAAATATATAGCTTGAGGCAAAAGGGAGTACTGGGAAGTGTAAACAGAATAAAGAAAAGCCTAATACTAAGTGGAATAAAAAGAGTGGTGACCTCAGAGCAAGACCTCACCTAGCCAAGATTCTAACTTGTGAAGAGGAATTTTTAAAAAGTGAAAAGGATTTTTTAAAAAAGCTTAGAACTGGTTAGGTGTTATGCTCCTTTAGACCAGCACTCAGAAGGCAGGAGTTAGCCAATCTCTGAGTTCAAGGCCAGCCAAGCTTAGGCAATTAAGAAAACCGTTGAAAACATAAATCTGGTGAAAATGTATTTCAACAAGGGTTCCATGTTTCAGCCCCAGCAAGCAGCAACCACATTCATCTCTAAAATATCACAAGAACAGTCTCTAGGCCAGTTAATAATGTTTTTCTCCTCTGAAGCCTCTTGAGCAAGACCGTCATAATCTACATTGCTCTCAGCACCACTGTTGTGCCTGCTCCTACCAGTATGGCCCATGGTGGGAAGCATGGCAGCATGCAAGTAGGCATGGCACTGGGGAAGTAGCTGAGAATTCAACACCCAGCTCCACAGTCAGCAGGAAAAACCTAACACTAGGCCTGGCTTGAGCTTTTGAAACCTCAAAGTCCACCCCCCCCCCCCACACACACACACACTTCCTCCAACAAAGCCACACCTCCTAATCCTTAACTAGTGCCACCTCCTGATGGCCAAGATTTCAAATATATGAGACTACGTGGAAGGGAGCAGTCCTATTGAGGCAACCACACTTATGGTATTTTATCTCAGGAACATAAACTCTAAGATAGGGACTTTAATTGCTCTGCATAACAATGAGCCACGGAAGAGACACAGATAAGGACATCTGTCTCTGAAACCCTAGATATTTTCTCCAGTATCTTCTGGATGTTTTCCCACTTGCTGGTCTATATAACCTGCTCTGTGTGGTCCACACCAGGGACAACTGAGGAAAAGAAGTAAGTGCATTAGGAGGGTCAACCTGGGGCCCACACTTTACGAAGCCATTGGAGGTTGGTCTTTCCATTCTATCCACTTATTTCTGAAAACCTACTTGCTAGATTCACAGGGTAGTCAAGTTCCCACCTGTTCCTTCATCAACCCCCTCCCCGAAGCAGCTGGAGTCTCTTCTCATTCCATATAGACCTTTTTAGTCTTTCCTCTCAGTTTTCCAGCTAAGAGGAGCTTCTCATGATTTGCTTTGGCCACATGCTCATTCATTTATTCACGCCTTCATTAATTTATTAATTTCCTGCATTCTTCACCCTAGGGGACATTCACCCCCCCCTCATTTCTTTGCAGGGTCCCTGGCTCAGGAGCCAAGATTCCAGCTGGTGGTGCACCAGTAGGTGACAGTTGAGGAAGGCCTGTGTGTCCATGTGCACTGAAGTGTCTCAGCCCTTATTCCTCAAGGCTCCTCTGTTAACCCCTTGAACCCTGCTTTTGCCAGACTGACTTTTGAGAGCATTCAGAAGCTGTGGATTTTCAGACAGCATCTAATGTTCTGATGGTGCCAGTGGAATGGGAGGAAGCCACAGAGAGGAGACAGGAGCAGCGGGTGGGCTCCTCTCAATGAGTGTAGCCCAACGTGTGGAAAGAGGAAGTGTTTAATCTTCAAGTTCTGTGGCAGCTCTGATAGCATATGGGTGGGAAGTTCCTTCTCTGTGGTCAGTTACTCTCTGCCTGATTTCATTACTGGGGTTCCAGTGAGATTTCTTCTCAGTCCGGTGACACCATAGTCTGTGACTCTCACCCATGACAGGAAGCTTCAACCACCCAACCCTCCTTCCCCTTTTACCTGTAGAAACTCAGGACCATTCACTGTGCTATGCTGTGGCCACTGCTGCTGCTCTTGCTGTGTGCAGGTGGGGGGGGGGGCTGGTACAGGGGCTGGTGGGACAGGACCAAGATAACCTCTCATTTCTTTACAGGCTCCCTGGCTCAGGATTTAGAATTCCAACTGAGAGCGCCCAAGTCAGTGACAGTTGAGGAGGGCTTGCGTATCCATGTGCCCTGCAATGTCTTCTACCCCTCCATTAGGCCCACTTTTGGACCTGTCATTGGTTCCTGGCTCCAGGAAGGGGCCAGTCTACATGAAGATTCTCCAGTGGCCACAAATGACCCCAGACAACTAATGCAGAAGGCAACACAGGGCCTATTCCAACTCCTTGGGGACCCAGAGAAACATGACTATTGTCTGGTCATCAGAGATGCACAGAAAAATGACACAGGAGTGTACTTCTTCAGAGTGGTTAGAGAACCTTTTGAGATATTCTTACAAAAAGAGCCAGCTGTCACTGCATGTGACCCATAAGCAATGAAGTCACCTGATAGTATCTTAAGAGGCCACAAAGCACTGTGTGTGTGTGTATGTGTGTGTGTATGTGTGTGTGTATGTGTGTGTGTGTTAGAAGACTTGTACCTCATTCTTGGTAGATCCTGTGAAGCAGATGCTGGGCTGTGTGAGGGAAGATGGCTGTCCTGAGGCAGAGTCTGCTGTCCAGGGAGTTTTTGAGTGTCTCTACCATGGCTTATGTCTCTGCCTTTCTGTCTGTCTGTCTCCCTCCTTCCCTCCCTCCCTTCCTCCTTCAGCTCTATCACGGACTCCTGACATCATTATCCCAGGGACCCTGGAAGCTGGCCATCCTAGCAATCTGACCTGCTCTGTGCCCTGGGCCTGTGAGCAGGGAACACCCCCTACCTTCTCCTGGATGTCAGCTGCCCTCACCTCCTTGAGTTCCAGAACCACAAACTCCTCAGTGCTGATGCTCACACCTCAGCCCCAGGACCATGGGACTTAACTCACCTGTCTGGTGACCTTCTCTGAAGCAAGTGTCACTGTGAAAAGGACCATCCAGCTCAATGTTACCTGTGAGTGTTGGATCAGGAAACAAGGCTCTGAATATAAAACATGGTAGCTGTGTCTTGGTAGCCTATTTGTGGGTCCTGGAAACACACAGGTCCTGTCTTTCTGACTATGCTGTCTTAACTAGTTATGGGAAGTCCTGTCTCATCTCTCCCTCAGCTCAACTTAAAATGGAATTTTTTTTTCTAAAAGATTCTGTACAGAATCCCTTGTTCTATGTCCCACCAAAGCTGTCACAGGTAGGGAGAGCTATCATGGACTGGGAGAAGAGGGTACATTTTTCTTCAGCTCTCAGACCACCTCTCCTCACACTAGAGACACTCTTTGTTATAGAACCAGTGACCCCTCTCCAGTCACAGACTACACAGACACATTAACACCTCAGCCCTCAAACTCCTCAGTCCTTTGGACTTCTGGACATGGTTCTTGGCTACTGCTCTAATACAGAAGGCTTCCATATCTGAATCTGACCGTTACTGAGAAGCAGGTCTTAAGAAAAGTGTGGAGAAAGGTGCCTTCCTCATGGAGGGGGATGAAGTGATCTGTCTTCACCTATACAGTTTGTGGCAAAATCTTTAGCCTGATCCTGGGATAAGCCCTAAGCCTCCGGCCTCTGAGAGATGCTATCGAGTTCTGTTGTCAGGGGGACTTTGGAATTGCCTGGTTGTTTTTACATCTATAATTTTACTTTACATAAATTCATCCAGTATTAATTTTATCAGTATATAATCTACACAATATTAACTCCACCACTAACAAGTACCATATCATAAGGAGCACACTATGGGACTCCAGAGCCTTTGCACGTCCCCAGATACAAACTCTGATCTACAGTAGTCACTCCCTGTGCTCCTCTGGCAAACACTCACCTGCTGTGATCTCTGCACATTTGCCTTATCTTCACTATTTTACATAAATGGAACCCGTGCAGATGTGTCCTTTTGCCTCTGACTTGCTGTTTTCCAGAATCCCGTGTTCAGGTCTCATCTCTGTGGCACACAACAGTATTACATTCCCCGAGAACCCAAACTGCACCCCAGTGTTGCATAGACCACACTTACACATCAGCCTGTCAGAAGACAGACTCTGGAGTCATTTCTGCTGTGTTACTGGACACCAGGCTTGGGGAACACGTGTTTGTGTTTGAGAGTGTGTCTTCCTCTCCTGGACACACAGCAGGAGGGAGATTATCACTAGGGAGACGGTAATTCTGCTTTTCACTCTAAGTGTGAGAATGTTTCCATAGTGATCCTTTACCACCCCTCTAGCAGCACGCAGGAGCTCCACACACCCCACATTCCCTTCTTAGGAAAACACAGCCTGTCACTGTGCTCAGAAGTGTCCCACTGCGGTTTTCACTTAACTGACAGTGAAGGAGACAGTGTTCTCCTTTTCTCGATGGTCATTTCCCCACCTTCTGAGAAGTTCTATCTTGCGATGATCTGGTTGCTGTTTATGAATTGCTTTGTTTGGGTTCCTTGTGATGTGGGCGGTGAGAGACCGTTCTGTCTGCTGGGGAGTTGACTCATCACACCTATGTCATCAAGGAAGTTTTTTATTCAATGGGTTTTGTTTTCAAACTCTCCTTACTGTCAGTCGAGACACCAAATATCCAAGTCCAACTGAGAGAGGAAGGACTTGGGCTGTGGTTTCCCAGGTGAGCCCAGCCCAGTGCATGTGTTTCTGCAGGGAAACCAGGCCAGGTGAGACAGGCGGTCCTGGTGGCTGTGGGGGAGGCAGCGATCAAGCTCCTGATTCTTGGAGCTTGAGCTAGTTTCTCATGTGAGTTCTGCGCCTGGGATATAAAGGAGGCCTGGGGGACCACAGGAATGGGGGAAGTGAAGGGATTTACACAGAGCAAATGAAGCAGGGATGTGTGGATAGGGGATTGCACCTGGGCTAGATGTCTGTGCTCAGCTCTGGCGCACTTGGTGACGGACTCATTTCAACAATGAGGTGGTGGTGGTGGCTGGCCATGTCTATCTCCAGAGCACAGTGGAGGGGACGGTTTTACACAGCTCCTCAAGTGCCCACACTTCAAGTTTTTGTTTCCTCAGTGTGACGTTCTGCAGAAGGAAGACAACAAAGCTGTCAGTACACATGGGCTGTGAAATTCCTATCAAGGTTAGTCATATGGGGCCCATGCATTCCATGGTGTCTTTCACGCCCTCCATATTAGGGCCTGGCTCAGCCACTCATAGCTACCCAGAGCACACCTTCCTTGCTGGTACCATCTCTGTGTAGAGCCCAGTGTGCATTTCTTTTGCTCTTTCCACTCCTCACTCCATGAAACACCACCTAGCCTCTCTCCCCCGGGCTTCGATCCACCTATACCCATTTCTCCACGCTGACCTTTGCTCTCCTTCCCTCCCCGATTTCCAGTGTGCCTTATTTTCCTTTCCTGGAAACATCACCAGGGCCAAAATGTTGCAGTAAGCTGGAGGCAGGAATTGATCACATTTTAGAATCACTACCCATCCCACTAGCATCTGATGCTGCAGCTCCAGGATGTTCCATGCACCTGTCTGTGACTAGCATCTCATGCCTGTGCTAACAACGCTGCCATGACGCCTCCACCATATGGAGACCACACGTAGAAAGTGGGCCTTGGGAAAACTGCTGTTCTTTAGTGTCTCTCTGGTTCACCTACATGGCAGCCACGTTAGCAGTCATGTTTTGTTTGCCCAATCTGCCTTCATCTCTTTGCCATCTGAGCCGGTGTCTCATCTCTACGGTGCTGCCCCTTGTGGATCCAGTGTTCAATGCCATCTGAGCTGGTGTCTCATCTCTACGGTGCTGCCCTCCTGTGGATCCAGTGTTCAATGCACATGGTGATTCAAAAACATCTAGGGTGGAGTAGAGAGCATGGGATGGGTGAGCTTGTGAAGGAAGGACCTCACCCTTACCAGTGAATGACTAAGTGATGGCTTCAGAACCATTTATGGAACAAGCGCCTTATAATGAATGCTTGCACAGATCCTCTCTACCTCCCTGAGCCTCCTCCCTGTGTCTGCCGTGTGACTCCTTTCTTTCCTTTCCACACAGGCTCATCGGCAGGACTCCAAGGCACACAGCAACCCTGAGAATCCAAGACCCTTGCAGAAGGACTTACCTTAGGAACAGAGCACTGAGCACTAAGATTTCCCTGGATTTCATGGGGGTGAAGCCTCTGGAGTACTCAGAGATCTAATTTCACCCAGCTTTGCTCTCAGTGAAGCACTTGTGTCCTCTATGGCTCCCTGTGGATAATTCCTGGATCATTCTGATCCCAGAGTGGGTTATGCTGCTGTGTGTGAGTCTCACACTCTGTTGACATGGTCCGACCTTACAATAAGAGACCTGGGGCCGAGTCTGTGCTCCTTCATTTATGTCCCCAGAGATTGTTCCCTCTATTTTTGGTTTTTGTACTCAGTATAATGGTCCCTACCTTCTCTTCCAGCCTTACCTCTCTTTCTCCTTCTCCCTCTCCACATCTCTTATATGGATGTATATACACATGTGTGTGCCAATGCTCTTGCCCATGAGTACATGTATGAAGGCCAGAGGTCAAAGTCCAGCGCCTTCTTCTATTTTCCTCTACATCATCATCGTCATCATCATCATCATTTTGACACAAGGCATGGTGGTTTGAATAAAAATGGCCCCTGTTGGGCACAGCTGGGAAGTGTGGCCTTGTTGGAATAGGTATGGCCTAGTTGGAGGGTGTGTGCCACTGGAGGTGGGCCTTGGACTTTCAAATACTTAAGCCAGAGCCCAGAGTCACTCTATTTCCTCATGCCTGGCAATTCAGATCTAGAACTCTCAGCTCCCTACCTCTCCAGCACCATGTCTGTCTGCATGCCTCCATGCTTCCCACCATGATGATAACGAACTGAATCTCTGAACCTATAAGCCATCTCCAATTAAATGTTTTCCTTTATAAGAGTTGCTGCTGTCATGGTGTATCTACACAGCAATAGAACCCTAACTAAAGCACAGACTCTCTCCTTGAACTTGGAGCTCGCTGTTTAGGCAAGACTGGCTGGCCAGCGAGCTCCTGAGTCACCTCTTTCTGACTTTCAATATTTTGATGAGAGTTACATACTGTCACATGTAACTTTATGTGAGTGCTGGGAATCCAAACGCAGGTCCTCAGTTTACCCACCAAGTCACCTCTACTGCCTCCTGGATAATGGTTTTCTAGAGACTCAGTCTAGAGACACATTTCTATGTACCAGTGACAGATGCAATGAAAGAAGAAATCATGAGGCAATGCTATTCACAGTAGCTTAAAAAGTATTTGGAATAAACTTAACTAAGGAAGTGGAAGATGCATATATGAAAACTTTAAAACACTAAAGAAATATAGGAAAAGAACAGAAGTCAGAAAGACCTCCTCATAAGAAATAATCTCTGAGGATAGACACCCTACCAAAAGCAATCAGTACAGACCAATCAAAATGGAAACTCTATTCTTTACACACAAAAATGTTTTTTAAGTCCAAAAAGTCATACCGATACACATAATACCCTACATAGTCAACGCAACCCTGAGGAATAAGAGTCCTATCAGAAATGTGATGGCACTGTTTTTCAAAGTCTGGACAAAAACCACACAACCACAGCTGACAACTTTTTAATTTAAATTTTTATTCTATGTGTAATTTTTGCCTGCATGTATGTTTGTGCACATGAGATCAGTCTGCTTGCATAGGCTGGAAGGTAGCTTCATATCTGCTGAATTGGAATTATAGGCAATTGTAAACTACCATGTGGGTGCTGAGACTTGAACCTTGGTCCTCTGTAAGAACAGCCAGTGCTTTTAACTGCTGGGCCATCTCTCCAGCCCCCAGCCATTGATCTTTGACAGGGAAGTAAAAAGTATACATTGAAGAAAAGTAAGCCTCTTTCAACAAAACACATATATCTGTGCACAGAAAAATGAAACCAGACCTCTCAGTCATATACAAAAATCAACTTAGATCCACTTAGATCAAGTATCACTTCTTCTGACAAGCTGCTCCAATTCTAGTTTCTGCACTACCATACAGGTTAGACTGGGGAAGGGTTCATCAATCTCAATGCTTGACATCATTGGTCAAATTAAGCTGGATGACGTGTGTGCGTGTGCGTGTGTGTGTGTGTGTGTTGTGTGTGTGTGTGTGGGGTGGCGTGTGTGTGTGTGTGTGTGTGTGTGTGTGTGTGTGTGTGTTGTGTGTATGTGATGTGTGTATGTCCCCTGTGACTTCTACCCATGAGTTCCAATGATTTCCTTCACCTAATTTTTTTGATTTGAGGTTGTTTTGTTTTAGATTTTTTTTGAGACAGAGTCTTGCTGGGTGCTTTTGCCTGGCCATGGAGGAAGAAGCTGACGTGGGCACAGATGTTGGATGGATGCAGGTCAAAAGACTGATGATCTTATAACTTTCTAACTATGCTGGGTGCTGGAGCTGATAGCTTCTGGAGACTTTTCAACACTCTTTTGCTCATTCAGCGGCTGATAATCATTTGCTTCTTCTCTCTTCAACTTTCTATGCTTTATTTTACTACTTAACTCTATCTTACTGTTCTGTGCTTAAAAACCTCCTTCGTACTGTTCTAGGCTTCATTAAGGGCTGGGGACTTAACTCTTTCTTATTGCTCTGTGTGAAAGCTTAATTCTTTATTACTGTTCTATGCTTCATTAAACACCAAGGAAACTTAACTCTGTCTATTATTTACTTTATAAATCTCTGTGCTTGATTAGTGCTAGAAAACTTAACTCTTGCTTACTCTATAATTCACTGTCTTAACTCTTAAGTTACTCTGATACCAAAAACTACAGTTCTCTGGTGAATTAACATCTACTTAATTCTTCTCTCCTTCTCTCTTTGTCTGCTCGGTTCCTGTCTATTGTTAAACAGGGGGGTGGGGGTGGGGGGAGTGATTAAGTAAAGGATTAATTGCTAGGGCTTCTTTCTCTAAAAGTTCAATAAAACTTTCATTGAACCAAAAGAGAGTCACACTAGCAATAGGAAAATCTTTTACCCAAGCAAATATTCACAAACACACATACATTCATACACATATTCAAATGTACACATTCATTATAACATACTTATTAGTGTGGCCCAGCAATCTGCCTCATCAGCTTACATACTTACACAACACACACACACACACACACCACACAACTATATACATATACATCATATACACATACATATACATGGGAAGAGAAAAGGCTTCCACGAGCAGATTTTATTGATTTAGTGCAAAAAGAACTAACTCATTTTGGATGAAAAAATAAGCTCCAACCTTTATTTCTCAGAGAAAGAAAAAAATCTTGTACCCTTTTATTGCTGGATAAGTTAAATAAACCATCTCATTGTAAGAAGTGTGCTGGCTGATTTCTGCTCTCCCTGCAGCTCCTTCTCAGCCTCAGCTCTCTTCTCCTTAGCCGCTGTTATAGTCTATGTTCTGCTGCTCCCATATCGCTTCTACTCTGCTTTTCTTCTATTTTCTCCCTACATCTACTTAATTCTTCTCTCTCTTTCATCTCTCCTCATCTCTCAGCTCCTCAGCTCTGTGAAGCTTCTACTCTCTTTCTCTCCATCCTTCTTCTGCCTTCTACCACCTGCTTGGTTTCTAATTCTGTTTCCATATTCTGTGTTCTGATTACTTAATGTCATCGTTCCTAGTGTTGTACTTTCCCAGGACACATGATCACATGGCCTTCCAGTAATCAAAAGTTCACCACAAGTTGAAACATAAATTTAAATCATAAATCGAATGAGACGTTTACAACAGAGATGTGTACATGAGTTTCCATTAAGACGAGTTATCTAGTTAAATACTTATTGTCTGTTATTTGTTCTACAGGTTCATTGAGAGTCTAAAACTATATAATTCTTATGTCTAAGTTAACACTAAAGTTTTATATAAATAAACCCAGTCAATATTTTATCTTCTGTCCTTGCACCTACAATAAGTCGTTCATTACTTTTACAGCCTTTAGTTAATTGTTTTATGGCCTAAAAGAATGTAATCCTAAATAGTAAATCCATATGCCTGCTTCCCATCTGGTGCAATTAGCTCTTGACATGAGAAGAATTGCAGAGTCCCAGTTGCAGCTATCATATTACAGAGGGCTCTAATTGCAGTCCTTATTTTAAGGTCTTAAATAATTGCTAGTATAATCTTACGGATTCTTCTAGAATCATCATTAGGAATGAAGAAATCATCTATTTTTCTGTATAGCATCACTACAAGACAGTACTCTTCAATGATCTGCCCAATAGGGTGGGCTAATGTGCAGAGACTGTTAAATTAATTTAATAATGACAGGAAAGGCGTATCAATAGTAGGAATCAAATCTTGAAACTTGTCCCTTGGGCCTTGCCTCCACGGGCTCATTCATCACAGTTCCACAGTGAACCATCTCTGGAAAATCACTTACTAGCCTTTAGCCTCTCCTAGATGGCTTCTGACAGAGTCTCACACTAGAGCCTAGGGCAATGTGGAGCTCATGGTAATCCTCCTGCTTTAGTCACCCATAGGCTGCTCTTACAAGTTTGAGTCACCATGCCCAGCTCCCCTGCCTGGCTTTGTTCGTTGTGCTGTTATTCGTTTACTTTCCATTCACATTTTTAATGATTTATTTTATTTCTTATATGTATGAGTGCCTCCATCTGTGTCTGCACACCACGTGCATGCAGTACCCACAGAGGTCAGAAGAGGGTGTCAGATTCCCTGGGATTAGATTTACAGACAGATCCCCTGGCATCTCTAGGAGAGCAGCCAGTGATCTTAGCCACTAAGCTGCCTCTCCAGGCTCTCCATTCATGCTTTTCTTAGCTGTTTTCTCTGATCTTAAGTACCATTAAATTTGGTTTAAAAAGAAAATTCAATACTGTTTATACAGGAATAAGAAGAATAGGAGGGTTTTAAATTGAGACTTTGCATTCTTGTCTTACATCATACTGCTACTAAATGTTGCCTAATTCTACAGTCATTTAAAACTTACTTGCTTTTTGTAGAAGATTCTGCTTGTTTTCTGGTACC